>JARBHB010000133.1:0-22494 GCA_029891345.1 Dryococelus australis
TAGGCAATTGTTACATGCGTTCTTCTTATAAGTATTGAAGTGTAGGCATACCACTTTAAAGTTTAGTAATAAATATATCCCAAAAACGACAAATGAGATACATGTGTTCTATATAGCTGAATTGAACTGTTGTCATCATTTTAAGCAAATCGTAGTTATTACATTCTTGTTAGGACAATTAGTTACATGTGTACTTCTAGATGTATTGAAGTGTAGGCATACCAATTTAAAGTTTAGTAATAAATATATCCCAAAAACAACAAATGAGAAACATGGTGATCTACTAAGCTGAATTGAACTGTTGTCATCATTCTTAAGCAAATCGTAGTTGTTTCATTCTTGTAAGGACAATTACTTACATGTGTACTTCTTAGAAGTATTGATGTGTAGGAATACCAGTCAAAAGTATTGTAATAAATATATCCCAAAAACGACAAATGAGGTACATGTGTTCTACTAAGCAGAATTGAATGGTTGTCATCATTCTTAAGCAAACGTAGTTATTACATTCTTGTAAGGACAATTAGTTACATGCGTACTTCTTAGAAGTATTGAGGTGTAAGCATACCACTTTAAAGTTTTGTAATAAATATATCCCAAAAACAACAAATGAAGTACATGTGTTCTATATAGCTGAATTGAAATGTTGTCATCATTGTTAAGCAAATCGTAGTTATTACATTCTTGTAGGACAATTAGTTACATGTGTACTTCTAGATGTATTGAAGTGTAGGCATACCAATATAAAGTTTAGTAATAAATATATCCCAAAAACAACAAATGAGATACATGTGTTCTACTAAATGAATTGAACTGTTGTCATCATTCTTAAGCAAATCGTAGTTATTACATTCGCCTAAGGACAATTAGTTACATGCGTTCTTCTTAGAAGTATTGAAGTGTAGGCATACCATTTTAAAGTTTAGTAATAAAAATATCATAAAAACCAAAATTAGATACATGTGTTATATTAAGCTGAATTGAACTGTTGTCTTGATTCTTAAGCAAATCGTAGTTATTACATTTTTGTAAGGACAATTCTTTACATGTTTACTTCTTAGAAGTATTGAATTGTGGTCATACCACTTTAAAGTTTTGTAATAAAAATATCCCAAAAAAGTCAAATGAGATACAGTGTTCTATATAGCTGAATTGATCTGTTGTCATCATTCTTAAGCAAATCGTAGTTATTATATTCTTGTAAGGCCATTTAGTTACATGCGTACTTCTTATTAGTTTTGAATTGTAGTCCTACCACTTTAATGTTTTGTAATAAATATATCCCAAAAACGATAAATGAGATACATGTTTTCTATATATCTGAATTGTACTGTTGTCATCATTCTTAAGCTAATCGTAGTTATTACATTCTTGTAAAATCTATTAGTTACATTTGTACTTCTTAGAAGTATTGAAGTGTAGGCTTAACAGTCAAAATTTTATAATAAATATATACAAAAAACGACAAATGAGAATCATGTGCTCTATATAGCTGAATTGAACTATTGCCATCATTCTTAAGCAAATCGTAGTTATTACATACTTGTAAGGACAATTAGTTACATGTGTACTTCTAGATGTATAGAAGTGTAGGCATACCAATTTAAAGTTTAGTAATAAATATATCCCAAAAACAACAAATGAGATACATGTGATCTACTAAGCTGAATTGAACTGTTGTCATCATTCTTAAGCAAATCATAGTTATTACATTCGCGTAAGGACAATTAATTACATGCGTTCTTCTTAGAAGTATTGAAGTGTAAGCAAACCACTTTAAAGTTTAGCAATAAAAATATCCCAAAAACGACAAATGAGATACATGTGTTCTATTAAGCTGAATTGAACTGTTTTCTTCATTCTTAAGCAAATCGCAGTTATTACATTCTTGTAAGGACAATAAGTTACATGTGTACTTCTTTGATGTATTGAATTGTATTCATGCCACTTTAAAGTTTTGTAATAAATATATCCCAAAAACGACAAATGAAGTACATGTGTTCTATATAGCTGAATTGAAATGTTGTCATCATTCTTAAGCAAATCGTAGTTATTACATTCTTGTAAGGAAAATTAGTTACATGTGTACTTCTAGATGTATTGAAGTGTAGGCATACATATATAAAGTTTAGTAATAAATATATCCCAAAAACAACAAATGAGATACATGTGATCTACTAAACTGAATTGAACTGTTTTCTTCATTCTTAAGCAAATCGTAGTTATTACATTCGTGTAAGGACAATTAGTTACATGCGTTCTTATAAGTACTGAAGTGTAGGCATACCACTTTAAAGTTTAGTAATAAATATATCCCAAAAACGACAAATAAGATTCATGTGTTCTACTAAGCTGAATTGAACTTTTGTCATCATTTTAAGCAAATCGTAGTTATTACATTCTTGTAAGGACAATTAGTTACATGTGTACTTCTAGATGTATTGAAGTGTAGGCTTAACAGTCAAAATTTTATAATAAATATATCCAAAAAACGACAAATGAGTTTCATGTGCTCTATATAGCTGAATTGAACTATTGTCATCATACTTAAGCAAATTGTAGTTATTACATACTTGTAAGGACAATTATTTACATGCGTTCTTCTTAGAAGTATTGAAGTGTAAGCATACCACTTTAAAGTTTTGTAATAAATATATCCCAAAAACGACAAATGATATACCTGTGTTCTATATAGCTGAATTGAACTGTTGTCATCATTCTTAAGCAAATCGTAGTTGTTACATTCTTGTAAGGACAATTAATTACATTTGTACTTCTTTAGATGTATTGAATGTGTAGTCATACCACTTTAAAGTCTGTAATAAAATATCCCAAAAACGACAAATGAAATACATGTGTTCTATATAGCTGAATTGAACTGTTGTATCATTCTTAAGCAAATCGTAGTTATTACATTCTTGTAAGGACAATTAGTTACATGCGTACTTCTTAGAGTATTGAATTGTATTCATACCACTTTAAAGTTTTGTAATAAATATATCCCAAAAACAACAAATGAGATACATGTGTTCTATATAGCTGAATTGAACTGTTGTCATCATTTCTTAAGCAAATCGTAGTTATTATATTCTTGTAAGGACAATTAGTTACATGCGTACTTCTTAGAAGTATTGAAGTGTAGCATACCATTTAAAGTTTAGTAATAAATATATCCAAAAACGACAAATGAGATACATGTGTTCTATATAGCTGAATTGAACTGTTGTCATCATTCTTAAGCAAATCGTAGTTATTACATTTTTTTTGAAATTGTAGTTTTAATTTTTAAGGAAAAATTAGTTACAAGGTTTTTCTTGAAATTTTTAAGTGTACATACCATTTAAAATTTTGTTAAAAAAATATTTAAAAAAAAGACCCAAAGAATACATGTGTTCTATAAAGCTGAAAAAACTTTTTCATCTTTTTAAAAAAAATCTTTTTTTTAAATTTTTTGTAAGGGCAAAAAATTTTTTAAAGGTTCTTTTTAAAATTTTTGAAAAATTTTTTTTTAACCACTTTAAAATTTTTTAATAAAATTCCCCCAAAAAGACAAAAAGATTTTCTGTTTTTTATTTTAAACAAAATTTTAAAAATTTTCATCTTTTAAAAAAAAACTTTGTTATTAAAAATTTTGTAAGGGCAATTTGTTTCCCCGGGCTTCTTTTAATTTTGAAGTTAGGATAACCCCCTTTAAAAATTTTGTTAAAAAATTTTACCCAAAAAAAACAAATAGAAAATTTTTTCTATTTAATTGGGGAAAAAATTTTTTTTATCTTTTTAAGCAAATCGGTTTTAATTCTTTAAGGGCAATTTGTTAAATGGCCCCCTTTTTTTTGAAATATTTAAATTTTGGGAAAATTTTTAAATTTTTAAAAAATTTTACCCAAAAAAAAAAAAATGAGAAATGTGTTTTTAAGCTGAATTGAAATTTTTTCATTTTAAAAAAAGATTTTTTAAAAACTTTTAAAGGGCAATTATTTTCATCGTTTTCTTAAAGTATTGGTGTAAGCATACCCCTTTAAAAAAAATTTTTTAAAAAATATTAAAAAAAAAGACAAATATTACATGTTTCTATTTTTGGGTTGAAATGTTGTAAAAATTTTTTAAAAAAAATCGTATTTTAAAAATTCTTGTAAGGGAAAATTTGTTTTTTTGGGACTTCTAGAAGTATTGAAGGTTGGCAAAACCCAAAATTTTTTAATAAATTTTATCCCCAAAAAAACCAAAAGAATTCTTTTTTTTTAAGTTTAATTTAAATGTTTTCACATTCTTAAACAAATCAAAATTATTACATTCCGGAAGGGCCCAAATTTGTTACTTCCTTTTTTTAGGTATTGAATGTAGGGATCCCCTTTTTTTGTTTTTTAAAAAAATATCCCCCAAAAAAACCCCAATTTAAAATAATGTGTTTTTTTTTAGCGAAAAGAATTTTGTATCTTTTTAAGGGGGAAAACGTATTTTTTAATTCTTGAAAAACAATTAAAAAACATGGACTTCTTAAAAATTTTTTAAGTTAAAGATTTCCCCAAAAATTTTTTTAATTAAAATTTTCCCCAAAAAAGACAAATGAATTTCATGTGTTTTCCCGCGAAATTAAATGTTGTATATTTTAACAAATCGTTTATTACATTTTTTAAAAGGGCAATTATTACATCTTTTTTCTTAAAGTATTTAATTTTAAAAATTTAAAAAATTTTTTAAAAAATAAATCCCCCCAAAAAAAAAATGAGGTCCTGTGGGTTTTTTATAGTGAATTGAACGTTTTAACATTTTAAAACAAAACGTTGTTAACATTCTTTAAGGACAATTAGTTTCCTTTCTTCTTTTAAAATTTTTGAATTTTTGGGAACCCCTTTAAAATTTTGTTTTAAAATAATTTCCCAAAAAAACAAAAAGTACATGTGTTTTTTAAATGTTAAAAAATTTTTTATTTTTTAAGAAATCGTAATTATTTTCATTTTGTAAGGACAATTATTACAGTAAAATTTTTTAAAATATTGAAATTTTAAAAATTTCCACTTTAAAGTTTTGTAAAAATATTTCCCCCAAAAAAACAAATGGATACATGGTTTTTTAAATAAAATTTAACTGTTTTTTTTTTTAACAAAACGTAGTTAAAACATTCTTGTAAGGCCAAAAATTTACTGGTTTTTTGAGTATTGAATTTTAGGGATAAACCCCTTAAAAATTTTGTAATAAATATATCCCAAAAAAAGGGCAAAAGAATATGGTTTATTTTAAAAAGAATTTGGAAACAGTTCAAATTTAGCTAATAGACACATGTTCTCATTTTTCGTTTTTGTGATATAAATTTAAATTTCAAAAACTTTTGACTGGTATGCTTACACTTCAATATTCTAAAAGTACGCTGTGTACAATTTTCCTTAAGAAAAGTAATTTAAATTCGATTTGTTTAGAATTTAAGACAACAGTTCAATTCAGCTTATAGAACACATGTATAATCATTTGTCGTTTTTGGGATATATTTATTACAAACTTTTAAAGTGTGTGTGGTTACAATTCAATATTTTTAAGAAGTAGCATGTAACTAATTTGTCCTTATAAGAATGTAATAAATACGATTTGCTTAAGAATGATGACAAACAGTTCAATTCAGCTATATAGAACACATGTAATTCATTTGACGTTTTTGGGATAATATTTATTACAAAACTTTAAAAGTGGTATGCCTACAAATCAATATTTTTAAGAAGTACGCTTTTTAAATAATTGTCCTTACAAGAAAGTAATAACTACGATTTGCTTAAATGAAGAAAACAGTTCAATTCAGCTTATAGACACATGTATCTCATTGTCGTTTTTGGGATATATTTATTACAAACTTTAAAGTGGTATGACTACAATTCAATACTTCTAAGAAGTAGGCATGTAAGTAATTGTCTTACAAAAATGTAATAATCTACGATTTGCTTAAGAATGAAGACAAAAGTTAATTAGCTATATGACACATGTACTCATTTGTCGTTTTTGGGAATTATTATTACTAAACTTTAAATGGTATAACTCATTCAAATATATCATAGAAGTACACATAAACTAATTGTCCATACTATAACGAAGATTAACTACGATTAGCTTGAATAATGATGAACAGTTCAATTCAGCTATATAGAACACATGTATCTCATTGTCCTTTTTGGATATATTTATTACAAATTTTAAAGTGGATATGGTTACAATTCAATACTTCTAGAAGTACGCATGTAACTAATTGTCCTTACAAGTAATATTATAAACTACGATTTGCTTAAGAATGATGACAAAGTTCAAATCAGCTGTATAGAAACTTAATTTCATTGTTGTTTTTTGGGATTACATTTATTACAAAACTTTAAAGTGGTATAACTTACATTCAATACATCTAAGAAGACACATGTAACTGATTTACTTACAAGTAATGTAATAACTACGATATGCATTAAGAAATGATTGACAATGTTCAATTCATGCTATATAGAACACATGATTCTCATTGTCGTTTTTGGGATATATTTTTATTATAAACTTTAAGTGCTTATGCCTACACTAAATACTTCTAACGAATCGCATGTAACTAATGTCTTACGCGAATGTAATAACTATGATTTGCTTAAGAATGATGACAACAGTTCAATTCATCTTAGATCACTGTATCTCATTTGTTTTGGGATATATTATTACTAACTATAAATTGGTGCTACATTCAAACATCTAAAGTACACATGTAATAATTGCCTTACAAGAATGTATAACTAGATTTGCTTAAGAATGATGACAACATTCAATTCAGCTATATAGAAACATGTATTCATTTGTCGTTTTGTTTATATTATTACAAAACTTTAAAGTGGTATGCTACACTTCAATATTCTAAGAAGAGCATGTAATAATTGTCTTACAAGATGTAATAATACAATTTGTTAAGAATGATACAATGTTCAATTCAGCTATATGAACACATGTTCTCATTTGTCGTTTTTGATATATTTATTAAAATTATATGTTATGCCTACACTTCATACTTCTAAGAAGTACGCATGTAACTAATTGTCCTTACAGAATGTAATAACTACGATTTGCTTAGAATGATGACAAAGTTCATTCATATATAGAACACATGTATTCATTTGTCGTTTTGGGATATATTTATTACAAACTTTAAAGTGGTATGACTACATTCAAAATATAAGTACAGTAACTAATTGTCTTACAAGAATGTAATAACTAGATTTGCTTAAGAATGATGACAACAGTTCATTCAGCTAATAGAAACATGTATTCATTTGTCGTTTTGGGATATATTTATTACAAAACTTTAAGTGGTATACTACAATTCAATACTCTAAGAAGTACCATGTAACTATGTCTTACAAGAATGTAATAACTACGATTTGTTAAGAAGATGACAAAGTTCAATTCAGCTATATAGAACACATGTATCTCATTTGTCGTTTTTATTTTTTATTAAAACTTTAAAGTGGTATGCTACACTTCAACTTCTAAGAAGAACGCATGTAATAATGTCTTACAGAATGTAAACTACATTTGCTTAAAAATGATGACAACAGTTCATTCAGCTTATAGAACATGTATCTCATTGTCGTTTTTGGATATTTTATTACAAACTTTAAGTGTATAACTACAATTCAATATTCTAGAAGTACACTTGTAATAATTGTCTTACAAGAGTAATAACTACGATTGCTTAAGAATATGACAAGTTCAATTCAGTATATAGAACACATGTATTCATTTGTCGTTTTTGGGATATATTTTTACAAACTTTAAAGTGGCATAATACAATTCATACTTCTAAGAAGTACATGTAACTAATTGTCCTTACAAGAATGTAATAACTACGATTTGCTTAAGAAGAAACAAAGTTCAATTCAGTATATAAACACATGTATCTCATTGTCGTTTTGGGATATTTATTACAAACTTTAAGTGGTATGCTACATTCATACTCAATAAACCATGTAATATTGTCCTTACAGAATGTATAACTAGATTTGCTTGAATGAGAAAACAGTTCAATTCACTTATAGATACATGTATCTCATTTGTCGTTTTGGATATATTTATTACAAAACTTTAAAGTGTATGACTACATTCATACTTCTAAGAAGTACATGTATAATTGTCCTTACAAGAATGTAATACTACGATTTGCTTAAGAATAAGACAACATTTAATTTAGTATATAGAAAGTATTCATTTGTCGTTTTGGTTATTATTACTAAACTTTAAAGTGGTATACTACATTCAATATATAGAAGAAATGAAATAATTGTCTTACAAGAATGTATTAACTACATTGTTATAATGATGAACAGTTCAATCAGCTATATGAACACATGTTCTCATTGTCTTTTGGGATATATTTGTTACAAATTTAAGTGGTATGTACAATTCAATACTCTAAGAAGTACGCATGTAATAATTGTCCTTACAAGAATGTAATAATACTATTTGCTTAAGAATGATGACAACATTCATTCAGTATATAGAACACATGTATCTCATTTGTCGTTTTTTGGATATATTTATTACAAAACTTTAAAGTGGTATGCTACATTCAAAACTTATAAGAAGTAACGCATGTAAAATAATTGGTCTTACAAGAATGTAATAACTACGAATTTGCTTAAGAATGATGGGGGGGGGGGGGGGGGGGGGGGGGGGGGGGGGGGGGGGGGGGGGAAAAAAAAAAAAAAAAAAAAAAAAAAAAAAAAAAAAAAAAAAAAAAAAAAAAAAAAAAAAAAAAAAAAAAAAAAAAAAAAAAAAAAAAAAAAAAAAAAAAATTGCTTAAAAATGATGACAACAGTTCAATTCAGCTAGTAGAAATCATGTAATTCATTTGTCGTTTTTGGGATATTTTTATTACTAAACTTTAAAGTGGTATAACTACAATTCAATATATCTAAGAAGTACACTTGTAACTAATTGTCCTTACAAGAATGTAATAACTACGAATTTGCTTAAGAATGATGACAAAATGTTCAATTCAGATATATAGAACACATGTACTTCATTTGTCGTTTTTGGGATATATTTATTACAAAACTTTAAAGTGGCATGAATACAATTCAATACTTCTAAGAAGTACGAATGTAACTAATTGTCCTTACAAGAATGTAATAACTACGATTTGCTTAAGAATGAAAACAACAGTTCAATTCAGCTATATATAACACATGTATCTCATTTGTCGTTTTTGGGATATATTTATTACTAAACTTTTAAGTGGTATGACTACTATTCAATACATCAAATAAGTACACATGTTAATTATTGTCCTTACAAGAATGTAATAACTACGATTTGCATATGAATGAAGAAAACAGTTCAATTCAGCTTAATAGATGACATGTATCTCATTTGTCGTTTTTGGGATATATTTATTACAAAACTTTAAAGTGGTATGACTACAATTCTATACTTCTAAGAAGTAGGCATGTAAGTAATTGTCCTTACAAGAATGTAATAACTACGATTTGCTTAAGAATTAAGACAACAGTTTAATTTAGCTATATAGAACACATGTATCTCATTTGTCGTTTTTGGGATATTATTATTACTAAACTTTAAAGTGGTATAACTACAATTCAATATATATAAGAAGTACACATGAAACTAATTGTCCTTACAAGAATGTATTAACTACGATTTGCTTAATAATGATGACAACAGTTCAATTCAGCTATATAGAACACATGTATCTCATTTGTCTTTTTGGGATATATTTGTTACAAACTTTAAAGTGGTATAGTTACAATTCAATACTTCTAAGAAGTACGCATGTAACTAATTGTCCTTACAAGAATGTAATAACTACTATTTGCTTAAGAATGATGACAACATTTCAATTCAGCTATATAGAACACATGTACTTCATTTGTCGTTTTTTTTATATTTATTACAAAACTTTAAAGTGGTATGCTTACACTTCAATACTTCTAAGAAGAACGCATGTAAATAATTGTCCTTACAAGTATGTAATAACTACATTTGCTTAAGAATGATGACAATAGTTCAATTCAGCTATATAGAACACATGATTCTCATTTGTCGTTTTTTGGATATATTTATTATAAAATTATGACTGTTATGCCTACACTTCAATACTTCTAAGAAGTACGCATGTAACTAATTGTCCTTACAAGAATGTAATAACTACGATTTGCTTAAGAATGTTGACAAAAGTTCAATTCAGATATATAGAACACATGTATCTCATTTGTCGTTTTTGGGATATATTTATTACAAAACTTTAAAGTGGTATGACTACAATTCAAAACTTATAAGAAGTACGCATGTAACTAATTGGCCTTACAAGAATGTAATAACTAGAATTTGCTTAAGAATGATAACAACAGTTCAATTCAGCTATATAGAACACATGTATATCATTTGTCGTTTTTGGGATATATTTATTACAATACTTTAAAGTGGTATAACTACAATTCAATACATCTAAGAAGTACACATGTAACTAATTGTCCTTACATGAATGTAATAACTACGATTTGTTTAAGAAAGATGACAATAGTTCAATTCAGCTATATAGAACACATGTATCTCATTTGTCGTTTTTATGATATTTTTATTACTAAACTTTAAAGTGGTATGCCTACACTTCAATACTTCTAAGAAGAACGCATGTAACTAATTGTCCTTACGCGAATGTAATAACTATGATTTGCTTAAGAATGATGACAACAGTTCAATTCAGCTTAGTAGATCACATGTATCTCATTTGTTATTTTGGGATATATTTTTTACTAAACTTTAAATTGGTATGCTATTCTTCAATACATCTAGAAGTACACATGTAACTAATTGCCATTACAAGAATGTAATAACTACGATTTGCTTAAGAATGATGACAACATTTCAATTCAGCTATATAGAACACATGTACTTCATTTGTCGTTTTTGGGGTATATTTATTACAAAACTTTAAAGTGGTATGCTTACACTTCAATACTTCTAAGAAGAACGCACTTTAAATAATTGTCCTTACAAGTAGTAATAACTACAATTTGCTTAAGAATGATGACAATAGTTCAATTCAGCTATATAGAACACATGATTCTCATTTGTCGTTTTTGGATATATTTATTATAAATTATGACTGTTATGCCTACATTTCAATAATTCTGAGAAGTACAAATGTAACTAATTGTCATTACAAGAATATAATAATTACGATTAGCTTACGAATGATGACAACATTTCAATTCAGCTATATAGAACACATGTATCTCATTTGTCGTTTTTGAGATATATTTATTACTAAACTTTAAAGTGGTATGCCTACACTTCAATACTTCTAAGAAGAACGCATGCAACTATTTGTCAATACAAGAATGTAAAAACTACGATTTGCTTAAGAATGATGATAACAGTTCAATTCAGCTATATAGAACACATATATTTCATTTGTCGTTTTTGGGATATATTTATTACTAATCTTTAAAGTTGTATGACGACAATTCATTACATCTATGAAGTAAACATGTAACTAATTGACCTTACAAGAATTTAATAACTACGATTTGCTTAAGAATGAAGACAACAGTTCAATTTAGCTTAATAGAACACATGTATCTCATTTGTCGTTTTTGGGATATATTTATTACTAAACTTTAAAGTGGTATGCCTACACTTCAATACATCTAGAAGTACACATGTAACTAATTGTCCTTACAAGAATGTAATAACTACGATTTGCTTAAGAATGATGACAACAGTTCAATTTAGCTTAGTAGAACACATGTATCTCATTTGTCGTTTTTGGGATATATTTATTACTAAACTTTAAAGTGGTATGCCTACACTTCAATACTTCTAAGAAGAACGCATGCAACAATTTGTCAATACAAGAATGTAAAAACTACGATTTGCTTAAGAATGATGACAACAGTTCAATTCAGCTTAGTAGAAATCATGTATCTCATTTGTCGTTTTTGGGGTATTTTTATTACTAAACTTTAAAGTGGTATAACTACAATTCAATATATCTAAGAAGTACACTTGAAACTAATTGTCCTTACAAGAATGTAATAACTACGATTTGCTTAAGAATGATGACAAAAGTTCAATTCAGATATATAGAACACATGTACTTCATTTGTCGTTTTTGGGATATATTTATTACAAAACTTTAAAGTGGCATGAATACAATTCAATACTTCTAAGAAGTACGAATGTAACTAATTGTCCTTACAAGAATGTAATAACTACGATTTGCTTAAGAATGAAAACAACAGTTCAATTCAGCTATATATAACACATGTATCTCATTTGTCGTTTTTGGGATATATTTATTACTAAACTTTTAAGTGGTATGACTACTATTCAATACATCAAATAAGTACACATGTTAATTATTGTCCTTACAAGAATGTAATAACTACGATTTGCATATGAATGAAGAAAACAGTTCAATTCAGCTTAATAGATGACATGTATCTCATTTGTCGTTTTTGGGATATATTTATTACAAAACTTTAAAGTGGTATGACTACAATTCTATACTTCTAAGAAGTAGGCATGTAAGTAATTGTCCTTACAAGAATGTAATAACTACGATTTGCTTAAGAATTAAGACAACAGTTTAATTTAGCTATATAGAACACATGTATCTCATTTGTCGTTTTTGGGATATTATTATTACTAAACTTTAAAGTGGTATAACTACAATTCAATATATATAAGAAGTACACATGAAACTAATTGTCCTTACAAGAATGTATTAACTACGATTTGCTTAATAATGATTACAACAGTTCAATTCAGCTATATAGAACACATGTATCTCATTTGTCCTTTTTGGGATATATTTGTTACAAATCTTTAAAGTGGTATGGTTACAATTCAATACTTCTAAGAAGTACGCATGTAACTAATTGTCCTTACAAGAATGTAATAACTACTATTTGCTTAAGAATGATGACAACATTTCAATTCAGCTATATAGAACACATGTACTTCATTTGTCGTTTTTTTTTATATTTATTACAAAACTTTAAAGTGGTATGCTTACACTTCAATACTTCTAAGAAGAACGCATGTAAAAATTGTCCTTACAAGTATGTAATAACTACAATTTGCTTAAGAATGATGACAATAGTTCAATTCAGCTATATAGAACACATGATTCTCATTTGTCGTTTTTTGGATATATTTATTATAAAATTATGACTGTTATGCCTACACTTCAATACTTCTAAGAAGTACGCATGTAACTAATTGTCCTTACAAGAATGTAATAACTACGATTTGCTTAAGAATGTTGACAAAAGTTCAATTCAGATATATAGAACACATGTATCTCATTTGTCGTTTTTGGGATATATTTATTACAAAACTTTAAAGTGGTATGACTACAATTCAAAACTTATAAGAAGTACGCATGTAACTAATTGGCCTTACAAGAATGTAATAACTAGAATTTGCTTAAGAATGATAACAACAGTTCAATTCAGCTATATAGAACACATGTATATCATTTGTCGTTTTTGTGATATATTTATTACAATACTTTAAAGTGGTATAACTACAATTCAATACATCTAAGAAGTACACATGTAACTAATTGTCCTTACATGAATGTAATAACTACGATTTGTTTAAGAAAGATGACAATAGTTCAATTCAGCTATATAGAACACATGTATCTCATTTGTCGTTTTTATGATATTTTTATTACTAAACTTTAAAGTGGTATGCCTACACTTCAATACTTCTAAGAAGAACGCATGTAACTAATTGTCCTTACGCGAATGTAATAACTATGATTTGCTTAAGAATGATGACAACAGTTCAATTCAGCTTAGTAGATCACATGTATCTCATTTGTTATTTTGGGATATATTTTTTACTAAACTTTAAATTGGTATGCCTATTCTTCAATACATCTAGAAGTACACATGTAACTAATTGCCATTACAAGAATGTAATAACTACGATTTGCTTAAGAATGATGACAACATTTCAATTCAGCTATATAGAACACATGTACTTCATTTGTCGTTTTTGGGTATATTTATTACAAAACTTTAAAGTGGTATGCTTACACTTCAATACTTCTAAGAAGAACGCACTTTAAATAATTGTCCTTACAAGTATGTAATAACTACAATTTGCTTAAGAATGATGACAATAGTTCAATTCAGCTATATAGAACACATGATTCTCATTTGTCGTTTTTTGGATTATTTATTATAAAATTATGACTGTTATGCCTACATTTCAATAATTCTGAGAAGTACAAATGTAACTAATTGTCATTACAAGAATATAATAATTACGATTAGCTTACGAATGATGACAACATTTCAATTCAGCTATATAGAACACATGTATCTCATTTGTCGTTTTTGAGATATATTTATTACTAAACTTTAAAGTGGTATGCCTACACTTCAATACTTCTAAGAAGAACGCATGCAACTATTTGTCAATACAAGAATGTAAAACTACGATTTGCTTAAGAATGATGATAACAGTTCAATTCAGCTATATAGAACACATATATTTCATTTGTCGTTTTTGGGATATATTTATTACTAATCTTTAAAGTTGTATGACGACAATTCATTACATCTATGAAGTAAACATGTAACTAATTGACCTTACAAGAATTTAATAACTACGATTTGCTTAAGAATGAAGACAACAGTTCAATTTAGCTTAATAGAACACATGTATCTCATTTGTCGTTTTTGGGATATATTTATTACTAAACTTTAAAGTGGTATGCCTACACTTCAATACATCTAGAAGTACACATGTAACTAATTGTCCTTACAAGAATGTAATAACTACGATTTGCTTAAGAATGATGACAACAGTTCAATTTAGCTTAGTAGAACACATGTATCTCATTTGTCGTTTTTGGGATATATTTATTACTAAACTTTAAAGTGGTATGCCTACACTTCAATACTTCTAAGAAGAACGCATGCAACAATTTGTCAATACAAGAATGTAAAAACTACGATTTGCTTAAGAATGATGACAACAGTTCAATTCAGCTTAGTAGAAATCATGTATCTCATTTGTCGTTTTTGGGGTATTTTTATTACTAAACTTTAAAGTGGTATAACTACAATTCAATATATCTAAGAAGTACACTTGAAACTAATTGTCCTTACAAGAATGTAATAACTACGATTTGCTTAAGAATGATGACAAAAGTTCAATTCAGATATATAGAACACATGTATCTATTTGTCGTTTTTGGGATATATTTATTACAAAACTTTAAAGTGGTATGACTACAATTCAAAACTTATAAGAAGTACGCATGTAACTAATTGTCCTTACAAGAATATAATAACTACGATTAGCTTACGAATGATGACAACAGTTCAATTCAGCTATATAGAACACATGTAATTCATTTGTCGTTTTTGGGATATATTTATTACAAAACTTTAATGTGGTATGCCTACACTTCAATACTTCTAAGAAATACAATGTAACTAATGTCCTTATAAGTATGTAATAACTACGATTTACTTAAGAATGATGACAACAGTTCATTCAGCTATATAGAACACATGTATATCATTTGTCGTTTTTGGATAAATTTATTACAAAACTTTAAAGTGGTATACTACAATTCATTACATCTAAGAAATACACATGTAATTAATTGACCTTACAAGAATGTAATAACTACGATTTGCTCTAGAAAGATGACAAAGTTCAATTCAGCTATATAGAACACATGTACTTCATTTGTCGTTTTTGGGATAAATTTATTACAAAACTTTAAAGTGGTATGCTACACTTCAATACATCTAAGAAGATACCATGTAAATAATTGTCCTTACAAGAATGTAATAACTACGATTTGCTTAAGAATGAAGAGAACAGTTCCAATCAGCTAATAGAACTCATGTATCTCATTTGTCGTTTGTGGGATATATTTATTACAAACTTTAAAGTGGTATGCCTACACTTCAATACATCTAAAAGTACACATGTAACTAATTGTCCTTACAAGAATGTAATAACTACGATTTGCTTAAGAATGATGACAACAGTTCAATTCAGCTATATAGAACACATGTACCTCATTTGTGGTTATTGAGATATATTTATTACAAAACTTAAAGTGGTATGCCTACACTTCAATACATCTAAGAAGAAAGAAGTAACTAATTGTCCTTACAAGAATGTAATAACTACGATTTGCTTAAGAATGATGACAACAGTTCAATTCAGCTATATAGAACACAAGTATCTCATTTGTCGTTTTTTGGATATATTTATTATAAAACTTAAAGTGGTATGCCTACACTTCAATACTTCTAAGAAGAAGCATGTAACTAATTGTCCTTACAAGAATGTAATAAATACGATTTGTTAAAATATTACAACAGTTAATTCCGCTAAATAGAACACATGTATCTCATTTGTCGTTTTTGGATATATTTATTACTAAACTTTAAATTGGTATGCTACACTTCAATACATTCTAAGAAGTACACATGTAACTAATTGTCCTTACAAGAATATAATAACTACGATTTGCTTAAAATGATGACAAACAGATTCAATTCGCTATATAGAACACATGTATCTCATTTGTGTTTTTGGGATATATTTATCAAAACTTTAAAGTGGAATGACTACAATTCAATAACTTCTAAGAAGTACGCATGTAACTAATTGTCCTTACAAGAATGTAATAACTACGATTTGCTTAAGAATGATGACAACAGTTCAATTCAGCTTAATAGAACACATGTACTCATTTGTCGTTTTTGGGATATATTTATTACTAAACTTTAAAGTAGTATGCCATACACTTCAATACATCTAGAAGTACACACGAAACTAATTGTCCTTACAAGAATGTAATAACTACATTTGCTTAAGAATGATGACAACAGTTCAATTCAGCTTAGTAGAACACATGTATATCATTTGTCGTTTTAGGGATATATTTATTACTAAACTTTAAAGTGGTAATGCCTACACTTCAATATTCTAAGAAGAACCATGTAACTAATTGTCCTTACACGTATGTATAAATATACGATTTGCTTAACAATGATGACAACAGTTCAATTCAGCTTAGTATGAACACATGTATCTATTGTCGTTTTTGGGATATATTTATTACTAAACTTTAAAGTGGTACGCCTACACTTCAATACTTCTAAGAAGTAAGGGATGTAACTAATTGTCCGTTACAAGAATGTTATAACTACGATTTGCTTAAGAATGATGACAAAATTAATTCACTATATAGAACACATGTGTCTCATTTGTCGTTTTTGGGATATATTTATTACTAAACTTTAAAGTGGTATGCCTACACTTCAATAATTCTAAGAAGAACGCATGTAACTATTGTCCTTACAAGAATGTAATAACTACGATTTGCTTAAGAAGATGACTAAGTTAAATTCTGCTATATAGAACACATGTATCTCATATGTCGTTTTTTGGGATATATTTTATTAAAAATTTTAAAGTGGTATGGTTACAAATCAATACTCTAAGAAGTACGCATGTAACTAATTGTCCTTACAAGAATGTAATAACTACGATTTGCTTAAGAATGATGACAACAGTTCAATTCAGCTATATAGAACACATGTATCTCATTTGTCGTTTTTGGGATATATTTATTACTAAACTTTAAATTGGTATGCTTACACTTCAATACTTCTAAGAAGTACGCATGTAACTAATTGTCCTTACAAGAAATAATAACTACGATTTGCTTAAAAATGATGACAACAGATCAATTCGGCTATATAGAACACATGTATTCATTTGTTGTTTTTGGGATATATTTATTACAAAACTTTAAAGTGGCATGAATACAATTCAATACTTCTAAGAAGTACGCATGTAACTAATTGTCCTTACAAGAATGTAATAACTACGATTTGCTTAAGAATGAAAACAACAGTTCAATTCAGCTATATAGAACACATGTATTTCATTTGTCGTTTTTGGGATATTTTTATTACAGGACTTTAAAGTGGTATGACTACAATTCAATACATCAAAGAAGTACAAATGTAATTTATTGTCCTTACAATAATGTAATAACTACGATTTGCTTAAGAATGAAGAAAACAGTTCAATTCAACTTAATAGAACACATGTATCTCATTTGTCGTTTTTGGGATATTTTATTACAAAACTTTAAAGTGGTATGACTACAATTCAATACTTCTAGAAGTACGCATGTTAGTATTTGTACTTACAAGAATGTAATAATACGATTTGCTTAAGAATGAAGACAACAGTTCAATTCAGCTTAATAGAAAAACATGTATCTCATTTGTCGTTTTTGGGATATTATTATTACTAAATTTTAAAGTGGTATGCCTTCAGTTCAATACTTCTAAGAAGAACGCATGTAACTAATTGTATTTACACGAATGTATAAATCTACGATTTGCTTAAGAATGATGACAACAGTTCAATTCAGCTTAGTAGAACACATGTATATCATTTGTCGTTTTTGGGATATATTTATTACTAAACTTTAAAATGGTATTCCTACACTTCAATACTTCTAAGAAGAAGGCATGTAACTAATTGTCCTTACACGAATGTAATAACTACGATTTGCTTAAGAAAGATGACAATAGTCCAATTCAGCTATATAGAACACATGTATCTTATTTGTCGTTTTTGGGATATTTTTATTGCTAAACTTTAAAGTGGTGTGCCTACACTTCAATACTTCTAAGAAAACGCATGTAACTAATTGTCCTTAGGCGAATGTAATTACTACTATTTGCTTAAGAATGATGACAACAGTTCAATTCAGCTTAGTAGATAACATGTATCTCATTTGTTGTTTGTGGGATATATTTATTACTAAACTTTATATTGGTATGCCTACACTTCAATACATCTAGAAGTACACATGTAACTAATTGTCCTTACAAGAATGTTAAAATACGACTTGCTTAAGAATGATGACATCAGTTCAATTCAGCTATATAGAACACATGTATCTCATTTGTCGTTTTTGTGATATATTAAATTTCAAAACTATTGACTGGTATGCTTACACTTCAATACTTCTAAGAAGTACGCATGTAACTAATTGTCCATACAAAAATATAATAAATACGATTTGCTTAAGAATGATGACAACAGTTCACTTAAGCTATATAGAACACATGTACCTCATTTGTTGTTATTGGGATATATTTATTAAAAAATTTTAAAGTGGTATGCCTACACTTCAATACTTCTAAGAAAAATGCATTAACTAATTGTCTTACAAGAATATAATAACTGCGATTAGCTTAAGAATGTGACAACAGTTCAATTCAGCTATATAAAACACATGTATCTCATTTGTCGTTTTTGGGATATATTAATAACAAAACTTTAAAGTGGTATAACTACAATTCAATACATCTAAGAAGTATGCATGTAACTAATTGTCCTTACAAGAATGTAATAACTACGATTTGTTAAGGAAGATGACTAAAGTTGAATTTGCTATATAGAACACATGTATCTCATATGTCGTTTTTGGGATATTTTTATTACTATACTTTAAAGTGGTATAACTAAAATTCAATATATCTAAGAAGTACGCATGTAACTAATTGTCCTTACAAGAATGTAATAACTACGATTTCCTTAAAATGATGACAACAGTTCAATTCAGCTATATAGAACACATGTATATCATTTGTCGTTTTTGGGATATATTTATTACTAAACTTTAAAGTGGTATGACACAATTCAATACATCAAAGACGTACACATGTAACTTATTGTCCTTACAAGAATGTAATAACTACGATTTGCTTAAGAATGAATAAAACAGTTCAATTCAGCTTAATAGAACACAAGTATCTCATTTGTCGTTTTTTTGATATATTTATTACAAAACTTTAAAATGGTATGACTACAATTCAATACTTCTAAGTAGTACACATGTAACTAATTGTCCTTACAAGAATGTAATAACTACGATTTGCTTAATAATGATGACAACAGTTCAATTCAGCTATATAGAACACATGTATCTCATTTGTCTGTTGGGAAATATTTATTACAAATCTTTAATGTGGTATAGTTACAATTCAATACTTCTAAGAGTAAGCATGTAACTAATTGTCCTTACAAGAATGTAATAACTACGATTTGCTTAAGAATGATGACAACAGGTCAAATCAGCTATATAGAACACATGTAATTCATTTGTCGTTTTTGGGATATATTTATTACAAAACTTTAAAGTGGTATGACTACACTTCAATATTTCTAAGAAGTACGCATGCAACTAATTGTCCTTACAAGAATGTAATAACTACGATTTCCTTAAGAATGATGACAACAGTTCAATTCAGCTATATAGAACACATGTATATCATTTGTCGTTTTTGGGATATATTTATTACAAAACTTTAAAGTGGTATAACTACAATTCAATATATCTAAGTAGTACACATGTAACTAATTGTCCTTACAAGAATGTAATAACTACGATTTGCTTAAGAAAGATGACAATAGTTCAATTCAGCTATATAGAACACATGTATCTTGTTTGTCGTTTTTGGGATATTTTTATTACTAAACTTTAAAAGTGGTATGCCTACACTTCAATACTTCTAAGAAGAACGCATGTAACTAATTGTCCTTAGGCGAATGTAATAACTACGATTTGCTTAAGAATGTTGACAACAGTTCAATTCAGCTTAGTAGATCACATGTATCTCATTTGTTATTTTGGGATATATTTTTTACTAAACTTTAAATTGGTATGCCTATTCTTCAATACATCTAGAAGTACACATGTTACTAATTGCCCTTACAAGAATGTAATAACTACGATTTGCTTAAGAATGATGATAACATTTCAATTCAGCTATATAGAACACATGTACTTCATTTGTCGTTTTTGGGGTATATTTATTACAAAACTTTAAAGTGGTATGCTTACACTTCAATACTTCTAAGAAGAACGCATGTAAATAATTGTCCTTACAAGTATGTAATAACTACAATTTGCTTAAGAATGATGACAATAGTTCAATTCAGCTATATAGAACACATGATTCTCATTTGTCGTTTTTTGGATATATTTATTATAACATTATGACTGTTATACCTACATTTCAATACTTCTAAGAAGTACAAATGTAACTAATTGTCCTTACAAGAATGTAATAACTACGATTTGCTTAAGAATGATGACAAAAGTTCAATTCAGATATATAGAACACATGTATCTTATTTGTCGTTTTTGGGATATATTTATTACAAAACTTTAAAGTGGTATGACTACAATTCAAAACTTATAAGAAGTACGCATATAACTAATTGTCATTACAAGAATATAATAATTACGATTAGCTTACGAATGATGACAACATTTCAATTCAGCTATATAGATCACACATGTATCTCATTTGTCGATTTTGGGATATATTTATTACTAAACTTTAAAGTGGTATGCCTACACTTCAATACTTCTAAGAAGAACGCATGCAACTATTTGTCAATACAAGAATGTAAAAACTACGATTTGCTTAAGAATGAAGACAACAGTTCAATTCAGCTATATAGAACACATATATTTCATTTGTAGTTTTTGGGATATATTTATTACTAATCTTTTAAGTGGTATGACTACACTTCAATACATCTAGAAGTACACATGTAACTAATTGTCCTTACAAGAATGTAATAACTACGATTTGCTTAAGAAATATGACAACAGTTCAATTCAGCTATATAGAACACATATACTTCATTTGTCGTTTTTGGGATATATTTATTACAAAACTTTAAAGTGGCATGAATACAATTCAATACTTCTAAGAAGTACGCATGTAACTAATTGTCCTTACAAGAATGTAATAACTACGATTTGCTTAAGAATGATGACAACAGTTCAATTCAGATATATATAACACATGTATCTCGTTTGTCGTTTTTGGGATATATTTATTACTAAACTTTAAAGTGGTATGACTACATTTCAATACATCAAAGAAGTACACATGTAACTTATTGTCCTTACAAGAATGTAATAACTACGATTTGCTTAAGAATGATGACAACATTTCAAATCAGCTATATAGAACACATGTAATTCATTTGTCGTTTTAGGGATATATTTATTAAAAAACTTTGAAGTGGTATGCCTACACTTCAATACTTCTAAGAAGTACGCATGTAACTAATTGTCCTTACAAGAATGTAATAACTACGTTTGCTTAAGAATGATGACAACCGTTCAATTCTGCTTAGTAAAACACATGTACCTCATTTGTCGTTTTGGGATATATTTATTACAATACTTTTGACTGGTATGCCTACACTTCACTACTTCTAAGAAGTACACATGTAACTTATTGTCCTTACAAGAATGTAATAACTACGATTTGCTTAAGAATGAAGACAACAGTTCAATTCAGCTATATAGAACACAAGTATCTCATTTGTCGTTTTTGGAATTTATTTATTACAAAACTT
>JARBHB010000134.1:0-22387 GCA_029891345.1 Dryococelus australis
CGTACTGCACCTGCACTTCAAAAATTAAACTAGGGTCTTTGGGGGAGCTCCCCCCGTACTGCACACTGCAAATTTACAATTTTACTAGGGCTGGAGGAAAAACGGGCCCGTACTTTCCCCTTGCATTTACATTTTACTAGGGTCTGGAGGAGCTCGGGCCCTGCACACGGGACTTTACATTATACTAGGTCTGGAGGAGCGCGGCCCTAAATGCACCTGCACTTTACATTATACTGGGTCTGGAGGAGCTCACGGCCGTACTGCACACTGACTATAATTAACTAATGTCGGGAGCTGGGTCGCTCCCCTGCACTTATACATTATACAGGTCTGGAGGAGTTCACACGTACTGCACACTGCATTTTCATTATACTAGGCTGGAGAGCTGCGGGCCGTACTGCACACTGCCTTTACATTAACTACAGTCTGAGAGCTTCGGTCGTCTAACACCCTGCATTTACATTACTAGGGGAGGAGCTGCAGGCCGTTCGCACATGCACTTCTACATTAACCAAGGTCTTTTAGAGCTCCGGCCGTCTGCACCTGCACTTCTACTTAACGGGTCGTAGAGTGCGGCCGTACTGCATCTGCATTCAATTTACTAGGGTCTGGAGAGCTCCGGTCGTACTGCACACGCACTTCTACATTATACTAGTTCTGAGGAGCGCGGGTCTCTACAAACCTGCACTTCTACATATACTAGGGTCTGAGGAGCTGCGGGTCGTACTGCACACTGCACTTATTCATTATGCAGGTTCTGAGGGCTCCGGGTCGTACTGCACACGCACTTATACTTTACTATGTTGAGTCTCCGGTCGTCTACACCTGCACTTTACATTACAGGTTGGAAGATCTGCGGGCCGTTTTGCACACTGCATTTTTAATTATACTAGGGTCGAGGAGCTCGGGCCGTATGCCACCCATTCTACTTATACTAGGGCTGAGGAGCTGGGTCGTATTGCACACTCACTTTACTTATACTAGGTGGGAGGAGTGCGGGCCTACTGCACCCCTCACTTCTATTATACAGGCTGGGTAGCTCACAGCCGTACTGCCACAGACTTCTACATTATAAGGGTGTAAAGCGCGGTCGTACACACTCCTTTACTTAACGGGTCGGAGGAGCCCGGTCGTATTCACCTGCACTTTACATTTATAGGGTCTGGGGAGCGCGGCGTACTGCACACTGCACTTTCATTTCAGGTCTTAGGAGCTCGGGCGACTGCACCCGACTTTATTTCTGGTCTGAGGCTCGGCGTCTACCCGACTTCTCATTACACCGTGGAGGCCCGTTGCACCTGCATTTCATTATACTGGGTCTGGAGAGCTGCGGGCCGTTCTGCACCTGACTTTACATATACAGGGCTGGGGAGAAGCACTGACACGACTTATCATTACAGGGGAGAGCGCCGGGGCTCAACCATTAGCTTTAGGTTGGAGGGCTGGTACCACTGAAAATTCTGGTTTGGAGAAACTCCGGGACCAACTGACTTCAATTATCTAGGGTGGGGAGTGGGCGAAACCCCAAACGGGCCACCTTAATTAAATAAGGTTGGAGGAGCTCGGCTAAGGACCTGAACTTTAAATTATCTATAAGTGGGGGAGCCGCCCGTATGCACACTGCACTTTACATTTACTAGGGTTGGAGGAGTCGGTCCTCACACCCACTTACATTAACTGCTGAGGAGTCCCTACGCACACTGCTTTTAAATTTTCAGGTTGGAGGAGCCGGCGTACGCACACTGCACTTACTTATCTGGGTCTGAGGAGCTCGGCGTCTCACCTGCACTTTACATTAACTAGGTCGGAGATTCCCGCTGCACACTGCTTAACTTATATAGGTCTGGAGGGTGCGGGCCGTACTCACCTGCACTTATACATTTACTAGGCTGAGGGTTCCCGTTGCACACTGCTCTTCTACATTATCTAGGTCTGGAGGGCTCGGCCCTCGACATGACTTCTACATATACAGGTCTGAGACTCGGTCGTCTGCCACTGCACTCTTCATTATCTAGTTCTGAGGAGCCGGTCGTATCCCTGCACTCTACATTAATAGGGTTGAGGACCGGCCCTCGGCACCCTTTCACTTTAATTATTAGGTTGGAGGCTCCGGCGTACTCACCTGCACTTTTACATTAACTAGGGCGGGGATCCGGGCGTTCACCTGCATTTACATTAAATAGGCTGGAGGACTCTGGGCCGTATGCACACTGCCTTTACTTTATAGGTTGAGGGCCGGGTCGTATCACCTGCACTTTACATTAACAGGTCTGGGACTGGGGTTCACACCCGCACTTCTACATTATACTAGGGTCTGAGACTCGCGTACTGCCACTGCACTTCTCATTATTAGGCTGGAGACTGGTCGTACTGCACACTGCTTCTACTTATACTTGGCTGGAGGAGCTGGGCCGCGCACACTGCACTTACTTATACTAGGTTGGAGGGCTGGCCCCTACTGACACTGCACTTCTAATATTTAGGTCTGAAAAGCTCCGGCGGACTGGCACACACCTGCACTTCTACATTACAGGGCTGAGGATGCGGCTACCACACGCCTTCATTCTAGTTGAGAGCTTTGGTCTACCACCTGCACTTTACATTATACTAGCTAGGAGCTGCGGCCGTCTGCACACTGCACTTACATTATAAAGGTTATAGAGCCGGCCGTAGCACATGCACTTACATTTAAATTTTAGCTCGGCCCTACTCACCTGCCTTTACTTAACTAGGGTGGGACTCGGCGTTGCACCGACTTCTCAATCTACAAGTCGGGAGCACACCCTTTCTTTAAAACTGGGCCTTAACACCCTTTACAAAGGGCTGGAGACTGCGGCTTTGCACACGCATTCTCATTTCCAGGTCTGGGGGCTCCGGGCCCTACTGCACACGCACTCTACATAACAGGTCTGTAAAGGCGGGCGTACTCACCTGCACTTTAATTTACTGGGTCTGGAGGAGCTCGGTCGTCCACCCGCACTTTCATTAACTAGGTTTTGGGGAGTCGGTACTGCAACTGCACTTTACTTTACGGTCTAGGCTGGCGTACTCCCTGCCTTTACTTAATAGGGCTAGACTCGGCTTCACCTGATTTACATTTACTAGGCGGAGGGCTACGCCGTACTGCACACTGCCTTACTTAACTAGGCTGGAGAGCTGCGGGCCCTGCACACTGCACTTTACATTAAACTAGGTCGGGACTCCCGTACTGCCACGCCTTCTACATTATACAGGGTTAGGAGCCGGTCGTACTGCACCTCACTTCTAATTACTAGGTCTAGGAGCTGGGCGTAGCACCTGACTTTTCATTATTGTTGAGGAGCTCGGCGTACTCACACTGCCTTTACATTATACAGGGTTGGAGTGCGGGCTTGCACCTGCACTTTTCATTAACTAGGTCTGGAGGACTCCCGTACTGCCAGCACTTTATTAATAGGGTTTGGGGTTGGTTGTATAAACACCTGCTTTAAATACTAGGGTTTGGGAAAACGGGCTTTGCAACGCATTTACATTTACTAGGTCTGAGGAGCCGGCTACACACTGCCTTCACATTACTAGGGCGAGACTGCGGGCGTATGCACACTGCATTTCATTAACTAGGTTTGGGAGCCGGCCCTACGCACACTCATATCTTTATACAGGTTGGAGCTCGGACCCCTGCACTTTACTTAACTAGGGCTAGGCTCGGCTTGCACAGCACTTTCTATCTAGGTCTGAGAGCTCGGCGTCTCACACTGCCTTACATTATACTGGGGCTGAGGAGCTCGGCCGTACCACCTGCACTATACTTTTACTCGTGGGAGCTCGGCCACCACCGCATTACTTATCAGGTTGGGGGCCGGCCCTACTGACCTGCACTTCTACATTATACTAGGGTCGGGAGCGCGGCCGTCTGCACCTACTTTCATATCTATCGAGGAGCTCGCGTCACACTGCCTTACATTATACTGGGCTGGGAGTGCGGCGTCTGCACACTGCACTTTCTTTCAGGCTGGAGAGCTCCGGCATACCCGCATTTACATTATACTAGGTTGGAGGAGCTGGCCGTCTGCACAGCACTTTACATTTACTGGTCGGAGAGTCGGCCGTACTGCACACTGCACTATACTTATACAGTCTGGGCTCGGTCGTATCACCGCACTTATCTTATATGGTCGGAGGCTCGGCGTATCACCTGCCTTTCCTTACTAGGTCTGGGGACTCGGCGTTGCACACTGCACTTTACATTATACTAGGTCTGGAGGTCGGCCGTCTGACACGCACTTTCATTTCATTGGAGGACTCGGCGTACTGCCACTGCACTTCATTATCGGTCTGAGACGCGGGTCGTTCACCGACTTACTTATATAGGTGAGGCTCGGTCGTATCACCTGCACTTCATTACAGGTCTGGGGACTCGGCCCTTGCACACTGCACTTCTACATATACTGGTCTGGAGACTCGGGCCCCTGCACATGCACTTTACATTATACTATCTGAGGAGCTCGGCCCTACTGCACACTGCACTTTACTTAAAAGTCTGAGGCTCGGTCGATACACCTCACTTACATTAAATAAGGGCTGAGGGTTGGCCCTTGCCACTGCACTTCTCTTCTAGGCGGGAGCTCGGCGTACTGCACACGCACTTCTACATTATATAGGGCTGAGGAGCGCGGGCGTCCCCCTGCACTTACATTACAGGGCTGGAGGAGCTTGGCCCTACTGCCACTGCACTTCTTTAGGTTGAGGCTGGTCGTACTCACCTGCATTACATTTACAGGGCTGGGATTCGGCCTTTTCCCCTGCCTTAAATTATACTAGGCTGGAACTCGGCCGTACGCACCGCATTTACTTATAAGGCGAGGAGCTGCGGGTCGTACTGCACACGCACCTTTCTTATATAGGCTGGAGGCTTGGGCCCTACGCACCGCACTTACTTTACTAGGTTGACTCGCCGTTGCACACTGCACATTCATTATACTAGGGCTGGAGGAGCCGGGCGCTCACCTGCACTTAATATACATTTGGAGGGTCGCCGACTGCACCTGCACTCACATAACTGGTTGAGGAGCTCGGCCCTACTGCACACTGCACTTTACATTATAGGCTGGAGAGCTGGCGTCCACCTCACTTACTTTTACTAGGTGAATCAGCCGTCTGCACACGACTTATTTAAGTCTAGGAGCTCCGGGCGTCTCCCTGCACTTTACATTAACTAGGCTGAGGATTGGGGCCCTACTGCAACGCACTCTACTTTAACTAGGTCTGAGGAGCCGCGTACTGCACACTGCACTTTACATTATACTAGGGCGGAGGAGCCTCGCCCCTCTTACAACTGCACTTGGGGTTTTTTTCATTATCAGGTCTGAGGGGCTCGGCTCGCACACGCACTTAACTTTCTGGGGTCCCTAAGATTTTTCCGGGCATCGGGTTTTCACCTCCTTTTTACATTATACTAGCTGAAGAGCCGGCGTACTCACCTGCCTTCTCATTACTAGGGTCGAGAGCTGCGGGCGTCTCACCTGCACTTTAAAATTGGTCTGGAGAACTCCGGTCGTACTCACCTGCACTTTACTTATACTAGGCTGGGCGTGGCGTACCACCTGACTTCTTATACCAGGTTAAGACTCGGGGCCTTGCACCTGCATTCTACATTACTAGGTTAGGACCGGCCAATTTCCCTGACTTACATTATACTAGTCTGAGATGGGCGCCACACGCACTTTAATTTACTGGCGGAGAGCTCCGGCGTCTAAACCCCCACTTCATTAACTAGGGTCGGGGAGCTCGGTACGCACAGCATTCTAATTATACAGGTCTTAGAGCTCCGGCGTCTGCACCTGCACTCTACATTATACAGGTTAGGAGCTCGGCGTACTCACCGACTCACATATACAGGGTTTTAGGGCTCGCGACTCACACTGCACTTTACTATACTAGGCTGAGAGTCGGGCGTTCACCCTGCACTTAACTTTACAGGTCTGAGGATCGCCCTACTGACACGCACTCTACATTATACTAGGCGAAGCCGGGCCCTACCACCTGCACTTTACATTATACTGGTCGGGAGCTCGGTCGTCTAACCTGCACTCTAATACTAGGTTGGGGAGCTGCGGTACTGCAACTGCACTTACTTTAAAACCCGGCTTAAAAGCTCCGGCGTAGCACCGCCTTTACATTATACTAGGTCTGAGGAGCCGGCCGTACTGCACCGAACTTCTACATTATACTATCTGAGAGCCGCCGACTGCACACTGCACTTACAAACAGGGCGAGACTCGGCCCTTCTCACCTCCTTTACATTAACAGGGTCTGGGGAGCTCGGCGTACTGCACACGCATCACATATCAGGGTTAGGCTCGGCTACTGCCCTGCACTTAATTACTAGGGCGAGAGCTCGGCGTATCCCTGACTTTAATTATCTAGGGTTTGGAAGCTCGCCGTACGCCACTGCCTTACATTTACTAGGGTTGGAGCTGCGGCCGTCTGCACACTGCACTTTACTTAACCGGCTTAGAGCTCGGCGAGCACACGCACTTCACATTAACTAGGTCTGGAGCTCCGCGTACGCACACGACTTCTAATATATAGTCTGAAGCTCGGTGTACTGCACACGCACTTTCCTTATCTGGTTGGAGGACCCGGCGTTCCCTGCACTTTACATTATACTAGGTTGGGGCTGCGGCCGTCCCCGCACTCAATTATAATTTTATCCCACGGGTTTTTAGGGGAGAGGCTCTGCCCGTTTCTTTAAAACTGGGCCTATACTTTATAATTGGTTGGAGGGCCCGTGCCGTTTCTTTTCACCTCACTCCAACATTTACTTTTAAAGGTTAGGAGCTCGGGCGACTGCACTGACTTACATATACTGGTGGAGAGCTCCCGTACCACATGACTTCAATTATACAGGGTTTGGGGGAGTCCGGTCTGCACACTGCACTTTACATTATACGGTTGGAGAGCTGGCGTTCACCGCACTTTACATTAACTAGGTCGGAGGATCAAGCGTACGCACACGCACTAACATTATCTAGGTTGGAGGACTGCGGGCGTACTGCACACTGCACTTATACATTATCTAGGTTGGAGGAGCTCTGGCCGTACGCACAGCACTTAATTATCTGGGTTGGAGACTCCGGGTTACTCACATGCACTTAATTATCAGGGCTGGAGGGAAGACTTTTTCGGTTTAACTGCAACTGCTTCCTCATATACGGGTTGAGGAGCTCGGCCGCTGCAACTGCACTTAAAATTATACAGGTTGGAGGAGCTCGGCCGTAGCACACTGCACTTTACTTATAAGGCTGAGGGCTCCGGTCGTCTACATGCCTTTAATTACTAGGGTTTACTGGGGAGAAGTTCAACAGCGGGGGCCCGGGCCACATGCACTTCTACATTATACTAGGTCTGAAGCTCGGCTCTGCACACTCACTTTACTTTACTTGTCTTGAGGAGCTCGGCGTATCACCGCACTTAAACTTAATTGGTCTGGAAGGTTTGCCCGTACTCACCTGCCTTACATTAATAGGTCTGGGGACTGCGGGCGTTGACACTGCACTTTACATTATATAGGTCTGGAGAGCTTTGGCCCGTACTGCAACTGCACTTCTACATTATACTAGGGTCTAGAGCTTCGGGTCGTATGCACACTGCACTCACATTTACTAGGTTAGAGGAGCGGGGTCGTACTAACCTGCATTCTACATTATACAGGGTCTGAGGAACTGCTGGTCGTACTGCACATGCACTTCTTCATTATGCTAGGTTTTGGAGGAGCTCCGGGTCGTACTGCACACTGCACTTCTACATATACTAGGTCTGGAGGAGCTCGGGCCGCCTGCACCTGCACTTAAATTTACTAGGTTGGGAGCTGCCCGTACTACCTGCACTTAATTTATAAATGGTTTGGAGGTCTCCGGGTCACTACACCCGCACTTAATTAACAGGGTTGGGACTGCGGTCGTTTGCACACTGCACTTCATTTTAGGCTGAGAGCCGGCGTACTGCACACTGCATTACATTTATAGGTTGAGGAGCTCGGCGTCTCACCTGACTTTCATATACTAGTGAGGGCTGGCCGTTTGCACCTGCACTTTACTTTAAGGTTTGGGCCCGGCTACCACCTGCACTACTCCCCGCCCTCATTTTAAAATAGGGCTGAGAGCCCGGCGTACTGCACACGCACTTTTCTTTCTAGTTGGAGCTCGGCGAACTCACCTGCACTTAACTTATACAGGCTGGGGGCCCGCGTCTCACCTGCACTTTACATAACAGGCTAGGGCTCGGGCTTGCACACTGCATTCTACATTAACTAGGGGTGAAGCTCGGCCCTACTGCACCTGCACTTCATTTCTAGGTTTGAGCTCGGCGTATCACACTGCACTTTATTATCTTCTGGAGGAGCTCGGTCGTCACCTGCACTATACTTATACTAGGGTTTCTGGAAGATTAAACAGGGCCCCCTTGCACCTGCATTCACATTAACTAGGTCTAGAGCTCGGGCCGACGCACCTGACTTTAATTATACTAGTTGAGAGCCGGCGTACTAAACCGCACTTATAATTTTTGGGCTGAGGAGCTGGCTCTCCCTGCACTTTCATATACGGTTTGGGGCTCGCGTCGCACACGCACTTCTACATTAACGGGTTTGGAACGGGCGTACGCACCTCATTCAATTAATAGGTCTGGGGGGCCCGGCGTACTGCACCGCTTTCATTTACTAGTCTGAGGAGCTCGGGCTACTCAACCCACTTTACATTATACTAGGGTCTGGAGGCTGGGCTCTGCCACTGTTTCATTATCTGGGTTGGGGACCCGGCGTACTGCACACGCACTTACTTTTACTAGGTTGGAGCTCCCGGGGTACCACCTGCACTTTAATTACTAGGGTCTGGGACTCGGCTTTGCACAGCATTTCATTTATAGGTTGAGAGCTCGGCCCTACTCACCTGCCTTACATTATACTAGGGCGAGAGCTGGGGGCGTAGCACACTGCACTTCATTATACTAGGTTGAGAGCCGGCCTACGCACACTGCATTACTTATACTAGCTGGGTCTCCGGTACTCCCCGCACTTTACATTAACTAGGTCTGAGACTGCGGGCTTGCACACTGCACTTCATTATCTGGGTCGGAGGACTCCGGTCATTCAAATCCCTGCATTTACATTATACTAGGCTGGGAGCTCGGCCCTACGCCACTGCATTTCTTTCTAGGCTGGAGACCCGGTCGTATCACCGCACTTTCTTTTACAGTCTGAGGGCTCGGCGTACTCCCTGCACTTATTTTCTAGGTCTGGAGAGCTCGGCGTTGCACACTGCTTTCATTATCAGGTCGAGGACTGCGGGGGTACTCACCTGACTTAACTTATACTAGGCTGAGAGCTCGGCGTATGCACCTGCACTTTCATTACTAGGTCTGAGAGCTCGGCCTTGCACACGCACTTCTACATTTACTAGGTCGGAGGAGCTCGGCGTCTGCCCTCACTTACATTTACAGTTAAGCTCGGCGTACTACCTGCACTTTCATTTCTAGCTGAGCTGGTCGTACTGCACACGCACTTTCTTAATTGGTTGGGGCTCGGCGTACGCACCTGCACTTTAATAATAGGTTGGGGCCGGCCGTTGCCACTGACTTTACTTTCTAGGGTTTGGGAGTCCGGCCCTCTCACCTGCATTTAATAACTAGTCTGGAGGAGCCTCGTACGCACACGCCTTAAATTATATATGTCTGAGGCTCGGCGTTACACCCTGCACTTACATTACTGGGTTGGGGCTGCGGCGTTGGGACACTGCACTTTCATTACTAGGTCTGAGGACTCGGGTACGCACATGCACTTACATTATTTGGTCTGGGAGCTCGGGCGTCGCACACTGCATTTACATTATACTAGGCTGAGAGCTTGGGCCCTACTCACCGCATTTACTTTATAGGTCTGGAGGTGCCGGTTTCGTATCAACATGCACTTACATTTTAGGTCTGGGGCCGGCCGTTGCACACTGCACTTACAATAAATAGGGCTGGAGGAGCTGGCCGATGCACACTGACTTTACTTTAAGTCTGAGGCTCGGTCGTTCACCTGCATTACATTAATAGGGCCGGGGTTTGGGGCCGTTGCACACTGCCTTCTACTTATACGGCTTAGAGCTCGGCCGTACTGCACACTGCATCTACATAATAGGGTTGAGAGCCGGCGACTCACACTGCACTCACATTAATAGGCTGGAGGGCTTGGGCTATGCACACGCATTCTACTTATAAGGGTTTAGGAGCTGCGGCGTACTGCACACTGCACTCTACATATATGGGCTGGAGAGCCGGCCGACTCACAGCACTTCACTTAACTAGGGTTTAAGCTCGGCGACTGCACACTGCACTTTACTTATACTGGGCGGAGGAGTCGGTCGTCTCACCTGCATTACATTAACTACTGAGGAGTTGCGTACTGCACCTGCACTCTAGTATACTAGGTTGAAGCTCCGGCCGTCTGCACACTGCACTTTACATATACTAGGTTGGGGGTCGGCGTCCACCTGCACTTTACATTATCAGGCGGGGAGTCAGCCGTTCTGCCAAAGCACTTCTACATTAACAGGTTTAGGAGCTCGGCCGTCTGCAATGCACTTACATTACTAGGCTGAGGAGCTCGGCGTCCACTGCACTTTACATTATTAGGCTGAGAGCTCGGCGCTGCCCTGCACTTACTTTAAAGGCTAGGAGCCGGCGTCCAACTGCACTCTACATTTACAGGTCTTTAGGACTCGGCCGTACTCCCTGCTTTATTATCTAGGTTGAGGAGCTCGGGCGTACGCACACTGCACTTATTTTACTGGTCGGAGGCCGGTCGATCACCTGCACTTTACATAACATGTGGAGACTGGGCCTTGCACACTGCATTCTCATATCTAGGTCTGGGGAGTCCGGCCGTACGACACGCACTTTACTTATCTAGGTCTGAGGCTCGGTCGTACTCACCTGACTATAATTATCGGGGGGCTGGAGAGGGCCTTCAACCCGCATTATACATTATACTGGTCTGGGGAGTCGCCGTACTGCACACGCCTTTCTACATTATCCAGGGCTTAGAGCTCGGGCGTATCACCTGCACTTTATTATACGGGGCCGGACTCGGCGTCTCACCTGACTTACATTTTAAGTCTGGGGAGCTCAGCCGTATGCACTGCACTTTACATTAACAGGTCTGAGAGCTCGGGCCGTTCTGCACCTGACTCTACATTATACGGGTCTAGGAGCTGCAGGTACTGCCCGACTTCTACATTATCTAGGGTTTGGGGGAGCTCGGCGTACTGCCCCTGCATTTAATTAAATAGGTCTGGGAGCTCGGGCGTCTCACCCTGCACTCTACATTATACTAGGTTGGAGGCTCGGATGCACACTGCACCTTAAACTAGGGTTAAGCTCCGGCGTACTGCACACTGCACTTTACATTATACAGGTTGGGGGCCGGGCGCTCACCTGCATTACATACTGGTCTGGAGAGTGCCCTACTGCAACGCACTTCTAATTATCTAGGTCTGGAGGGGCCCCCCCTTGGCCGGGGCCGTCTGCACCTGCATTATACTTTACTGCTGGAGGCTCCGCGTATCACCGCACTTTACATTAACTAGGTCGAAAAGCCCGTACGCCACGCTTCATTTAACTAGGTCTGAGGAGCTCGGGCCTACTGCACACGCACTATACTTATACCAGTCTGAGAGCCGGTCGTATACACCCTGCACTTATACTTTACTAGGTCTGGGAGCTGCCGACTGCACACTGCACTTCTACATTTCAGGGTTAGGATCGGCCGACTGCACCTGCACTTACATTATACTAGTCTGAGGAGCCGGGGTAAATCCCCTGCTCTAATTATACTAGGGCTGGGGACTCGCCCTACTGCCACGCACTTTCATTACCAGGTCTAGAGCCGGCTCTCACCTGCACTTTACATTATACTAGGTCGGGAGCTGCGGGCCGCTGCACCTGATTACATTATCTAGGGTTGGAGACCCCGTATGCACACTGCACTTTAAATTTACTAGGGTCTGGAGAGCCCGGGGGCCCGCACACGCACTTAATTTATAGGTGGAGAGCTGGGCCCCACGCACACTGCACTTCACATTACTAGGGTTTAGACTCGCGTACGCACACTGCACTTCAATTTACGGGTTTAGAGCTCCGGGTACTGCACACTGCACTTTACATTATCTAGGGTTGAGAGCTCCGGCGTCACCGCACTTACTTACTGGTTTGGAGGACCGCGTACTGCCCTCACTTCTACATTATAAGGTCTAGGGCCGGCGTACTCCACTTTTACATTTAAAGGTTGGGCCGGCGACTGAATCACTTCTACTTAAGGTGGGAATCCGACACTCCTTACTTATACTGGTTGGGAGGGCGCCCCTATACGGCGGAAGTCTGGCACACTGCACTTCTAATTAATAGGTTTGAGGAGCTCGGCCTACTCAACTGCACTTACATATCTGGTCTGGGAGCTCGGTCGTCTACACCTCACTTATACATATCTGGCTGGAGGCTCCGTGTATCACCTGCACTTCTAATTACTATTGAAGGACTGGCGACTGCACCTGCACTTCATTTATATCTGAGGCTCGGGTTCACCTGCACTTTACATTATATAGGTCTGGGACTCGCGTATGCACACGCACTCTAATATACAGGCTGAGGAGCGGGCGCTGCACCTGCACTTACTTTACTAGTTGGAGGGCTCCCGGGGATCACCTGCACTTAAATTTACTAGGTTGGAGGAGCTCCGGCGTACTCCACCTGCACTTATACATTATACTAGGGTCCCGGAGGAGCTGCGGGGCCCTCTGCCACACGCACTTCTACATTATACAGGTCTTTAGGAGCTCCGGCCGTACTGCAACTGCACTTCTTTCATTAACTAGGTCTGGAAGCTCCCGGGCGTCCCCACCCTGCACTTTACATTATACAAGGGTCTGAGGAGCTCCGGGGGGTAAATGCACACTGCACTTTCTCATTATACTAGGGGCTGAGGAGCTCGGGCCCTTCTGCACACTGCACTTCTACATTAACTAGGGTGTGGAAGACTCGGGTCCGTATTGCACACCCGCACTTCTACATTATACTAGGGTCTGGAGGAGCTGCGGGGCCCTTCTGCACACTGCACTTCTACATTTAAACTAGGGTCTGGAGGAGTCACGGCCGTACTTTCACACGCACTTTACATTATACTAGGGTCTGAGGAAACTGCGGTCGTACTTCACACTGCACTTATATTTATACTGGGTTGGAGGAGCTCGGGTCGTACTCACCTGCACTTTACATTATACTAGGGTCTGGGGAAACTGCGGCCGTACTGCACACTGCACTTACATTTATACCAGGGCTTTAGGAGCTCCGGGCCGTACTGCACCCCTGCATTCTACATTATACAGGGTCTGAGAGCTGCCGGCCGTACTGCACTCTGACTTTTTACATTATACTACAGTCTTTGGGGGAGCTCCCGGCCGTACTGCACACTGCACTTTATACATTATACTAGGTCTGGAAGCTCGGCCGTTCTGCACAATGCACTTCTACATTATACTAGGGTCTGGAGGACTCCAGCGTACTGCACAAAGCACTTCTACATTATACTAGGGTTGGAGGAGCGCGGCGTACTGCACACTGCACTTTTTAAATTTACTAGGGGCTGGAGGAGCTCCGGGTCGTTTCTGCACACTGCACTTCTTTAAAATTAATTTTCCCCAAAAATTTTGGGTTTGGAGGAGCTCCGGCGTACTGCACACTGCACTTTTACATTATACTAGGGTCGGGAGGAGCTCCGGGTCGTACTCACCCGCACTTTACATAATACTAGTTCTGGAGGAGTTTCCGGGGGTACTGACACTGCACTTTACATTATACTAGGTGGAGGAGTTCCGGCCGTACTGCACACTGCACTTATACTTAATACAGTCTGGAGGAGCTCCGGGCCCTATCAAAACCCGCACTTATACATTAATACTAAGCTGGAAAGCTACACCGTACTGCACACTGCTCTTCAACATTATACTATTGTCTGGAGGAGCTGCGGCCGTACTGCACACTGCACTTATACATTATACTACGGTCTGAGGAGCTTGGGCCCCTACTGCACACTGCACTTCTACATTATACTAGGTTTTGGAGGAGCTCCGGGTCGTACTGCACACTGCACTTCTACATTATACTATGTCTAGAGGAGCTGCGGGGCGTTAACTGCAACCCCATACTTCTTCTTATGCAAGTTTTAAATATGCTGAGGGCCCGGTCGTACTGCACACCTGCACTTCTACATTATACTAGGGTCTGGAGGGGCTGCGGGCCGTCCTGCACACTGCACTTATACATTATACTAGGGTCTTGAGGAGCTCTGGCCCGTAAATGCACACTGCACTTATACTTATACTATGTCTGGAGGTGCTCCGGGCCGTTACTACACCCTGCACTTTACATTATACTAGGGTCTGAGGACTGCGGCCGTACTGCACCCCTGCACTTTACATTATGCTAGGGTCTGGAGGACTCCGGGCCGTACCACACTGCACTTCTACATTATACTAGGCCTGGGGGAGCTGCGGGCCCTACTGCACACCTGCACTTTACTTATTATCTGGAGAGCCGTCGTATACACCCTTCACTTATACTAGGTCTGGAGACTCACAGCCGTACTGCACAAATGCACTTCTAAATTATACTAAGGTCTGGAGGACTCGGGCCCTACTGCACACTGCACTTTACATTATACTAGGGTTGGGGGAGCCCCTGGCCGAAATGCACACTGCACTTCACATTATACTAGGGTTTGGAGAGCTCCGGCCCTACTGCACAAAGCACTTTTACATTATACTAGGGTCTGGAGGATCTCCGGGTCGTCTACAAACCCTGCCCCTTATACTTATACTAGGGTTTGGGGGAGTTTCCGGGCCCTACTGCACAATGCACTTCTACATTAATAGGGGCTGGAGGAGCCTGGCCGGGTACTGCACACTGCACTTTACATTATACTAGGTCTGGAGGAGGGTCCGGTCGTACTGCACCCCGCACTTTTTACATTATACTAGTGTCTGAAAGGGGCCGCGGTCCCTACTACACCTGCACGTCTACATTATACTAAAGGGGCTGGAGAGCTGCGGGTCGTACTGCACACTGCACTTCTTCATTATGCTAGGTTCTGGAGGAGCTCCGGGTCGTACTGCACACTGCACTTCTACATTATACTAGGGTTGGAAGGGGCTTGCCCGTACTGCACACTGCACTTCAACATTATACTAGGGTTTGGAGAGCTCCGGCCGTACTGCACACTGCACTTTTAAAAATTATACTAGGTCTGGGGGGTCTCCGTTCTCACAACCCCTGCACTTATACATTATACTAGGTTTTGGATTCGCCGTATTTCACAATGCACTTCTACATTAAAACTAGGGTCTGGGGGAGCTGCGGGCCGTACTGCACACTGCACTTTACATTATCTAGGGGCTGGAGGACTCGGCCCCTACTGCACACTGCACTTCTACATTATACTAGGTCTGGAGGAGCTGGGTCGTACTGCACACTGCACTTCTACATTATACTAGGTCTGAAAGGGGCTGCGGTCGTCTCACACCTTTCACTCTTTCATTATACTAGGTCTGGAGGAGCTGCGGGCGTAAATGACACGGGACTTATACATTATACTGGGGCTGGAGGTCCGGTCGTCTACACCATGCACTTACATTAACAGGGCTGGGGACTGGGCCGTTGCACACGCACTTCTACATTATACCAGGGTCTAGGAGCTAACGGGCCGTACTGCAACTGCACTTCTACATTATCTAGGGCGTTGAGGAGCTCGGCCGTACTGCACCTGCACTTCACTTTATAACTAGTCGGTTATGTTAACTTTAGGGGTAACTTGGCCGTACTGCACCCCCTGCACTATTTCTTTATACTTGTCTGGAGGGCTCCGGGTCGTCTACACCCTGCACTTATACATTATACAGGGTTTTGGGGGATTCCGGGGCCCTTTGGGAACTGCACTTCTACATTATCTAGGTCTGGAGGAGCTGGGCCGTACTGCAAACTGCACTTTACATTATATACGCCTGGGGGAGCTTCGGGTCGTACTACACCGCACTTTCTTATACAGGGCCCCGAGGACTGCGGGGCCCCTTTAAATGCACTTCTAATATACCAGGTTTTTAGGAGCTCCGGGGGGTACCCACGCACTTCTACATTAACCCAGGGGCTGAGGAGCCGGGCCCTACTCACCTGCACTTCTCATTTTCAGGGTCTGGAGGGCTCCGGTCGTACTCACCTGCACTTCTACTTTTTCTAGGGTTCTGGAGGGCGCGGGTCGTACTCCCCTGCACTTCTACATTATACTAGGTCGGAAGTCCGGGCGACTGCAACGCACTTTATTAACCAGGTTTTGGGGGGACCCGGGCGACTGACACTGCACTTTACTTTTTACTAGGGGTGGGGGGTTTCCCCGGGCGTACCACCCGCACTTTACATTAACTAGGGTTGGAAGAACTGCGGCCTTTTGCCACTCATTTTTTACATTATACTAGGGTCGGAGGGGCTCGGGCTATGCCAAAGCACTTTTAATTAACAGGGTGTAGGAGCTGGGGGCCGTACACACTGAAATTTAATTTTAAATGGGGTTTAGGAGCTCCGGCCCTACTCACCGCACTTTTCATTATACAGGGTCTGAGGGGCGCGGGCGTCTACACGATTTAAAAATTATACGGGGGTTAGGAGCTCCGGGGGTACCACCTGCACATCTACATTTACTAGGGTCCTGGGGGACTGGGGGCCCTACTGCACCTGACTTATCATTTTCAGTCCCGGAGGAGCCCGGGGGTATCACCGCACTTATACATTTTTACTAGGGTCTGGAGGTCCCGGTTCTCACACTGCACTTTCATTACTAGGGTCTGGAGGGCTCGGGGGTTTTTGCACACGCATTTTACATTTTACTAGGTCTGGGGGAGCCGGGCCCCTACGCACACTGCACTTCTACATTTTACAGTCTGGGGGGAGCCCGGGGGTACTCACCGCACTCTACATTAACTAGGTTGGGGGAGCTGCGGCGTACTGCACACGCATTTAAAATTTTCTGGTTAAAGGGGCTCCGGGGCGTACTCACACGCACTTTACATTTTACTAGGGTTGGGAGGGGGCTCGGCCGTCGCACACTGCACTTTAAAAATTTTAAAAAGGGTTTTGGAAGGGCCCGGGCCCACTGCACACGCACTTTTACATTATACTAAGGGTCTGTAAGCTCCGGTCGTATGCACACGCACTTCTACATTAACTAGGGGGGGAGGGGCTCGGGCCGACTGCCACGCACTTAACTTAACTAAACCCCGAGAAGCCCGGGGGTAACAAACCCCCTGCCCCTTTTACATTATACTAGGGCTGGAAAGTCGCCGTACTGCCACGCCTTTAATTAATTTTCTAGGGCTGGAGGAGCTGCGGGCCTACGCACACGCACTTACATTTTACTAGTCTGAGAGCTCGGCGTACTCACCTGCACTTTTCATTATCTTTGGTCTGGGGAAACTCCGGGCCGACTCACATGCACTTTTCTTTCATTTAAACCCAGGGTTTTTTTTAAGGGATTTGGGGTAAACCACCGCCTTTACATTAACAGGTTGGAAAGGGGCTCGGGCCGTCCCGCACCTACTTTAATTATACTAGGGGCTGGAGGGGCTCCCCACTGCACACTGCACTTTAAAATTTTTAAAGGGGCGGAGGGCTGGGGCTCTCAAAACCCGCACTTCTACATTAAACTAGGGCTGGAGGAGCTCGGCCAAAATGCACCTGACTTCAAAATTTTACTAAGGGGCTGGAGACTCACGCCGACTGCACACTGATTCAAAAAATACAGGGCCGGAGACTCGGCGTTCGCACACTGCCTTTACATTTATAGGGGTTGGGGACTCCGGGCGTATCACCGCACTTACATTTTACTAGGGTTGGAGGAGCCAACCGAAAATGCACCTGCACTTCCAATACCAGGGCTTTAGGACTCCGGGGCCCTACTGCACACTGCACTTATAATTATCTAGTTCTGGAGGACTTGGCGTCCACACGCATTTCTACATTATACTAGGGTCTGGGGGACCGGGGTACGCAACCCCCATTTAATTAACAGGGTCTGGAGGAGGGTCGTACTCACAACCCTTTACATTATACTAGGGTTTGGGGGAGCTCGGGCCCCACTGCCCACGCACTTTTTTACATTATACCAGGTTTGGAGGAGTCGGCCCCTACTGAACTGCACTTTTACATTATAAGGTTTAAAAGGGGGCTCCCTCGTCCCTACAAATGCCTTAAAAAATTATCTGGTTCTGGGAGTCCGCGTCTGCCACTGCACTCTAAAAATCTAGGGGGTTGAACTCGGCCTACGCACCTGCATTTACTTATACTGGGGCTGGGGGAGCTCCCCCCTCGTTACACCCTGCACTTTACATTAACTATTGGAGACCACGTACGCACACTGCCTTCACATTTTAAAAGGGTCTAGAGCTCGGGGCCCACTGCCACTGCACTTTACATTTAAATAAGGCTGGAAAGGGTCCTCCATTACTCCCGCACTTTACATTATACAGGGGTGGGAGCCCCGCCCTAGGGGACACTGCACCTTTTCATTAACAAAGGGGCTGAGGAGTGGGGCCCTCTCACCTGCACTTTAAAAATAAAAGGGGCGGGAGGGCCGCCCCTACTGCACACCCCTTCTTTATTTCTAGGTCTGGAGGGCTCCGGGTCGTACTAAAACCCCCATTTACATTAACAGGGGCTGGGGGAGCTCGGGGCCCTCTGCACCCATTTAAAATTATACAGGGTTAGGGGCCCGGGCCGATGCCAAATGCCTTTACTTAACTGGGAGGGCTGGGTCGCTCACCCTGCATTTACATTAACTAGGTTTGGGACTCGGGGCCCCTTTTCACACTGACTTTCATTATCAAAAGGGCTGGGGACCCCGGGGGTCTGCACACGCACTTCACATTATATAGGGTCTGGAGGAGCCCGGGGGACTCACCGCACTTTTACATTTACTAGGGCTGGAGGAGCTGGGCGTACTGCACCTGCACTTTTTTTATTAAACTAGGGTCTGGAGGGGCCCGGGCCCCACTGCACACTGCACTTTACTTTTTTCTAGGTTTTTGGGAGCTCCCCCCCACCACCTGCCTTTAAAATTTTTAAATGGGGTTTTAGGGGCTGGGCCGTTTCACACTGCATTCACATTAACAGGTCGGAGAGCTCGGGGCCTACTGCACAACTGCCCTACATAACTAGTCTGGAAGCTCGGGGGGTATCACCTGCACTTAAAATTTTAAAGGGGGGGAGGGGCCCCCGACTCACCCTGCACTTAAAATTTTAAATAGGGTTGGGGACTCAGGCCGACTGGCACACGCCTTTACATTAACAGGGGCTAGGATCCGGGCCCCTTCTCCCTGCACTTACAATACTAGGGTCTAGACCAGGGGGTACGCACCTGAATTCTAATTAACAAGGGGGGAGGAGCCCCGGGGGTACGCACACTGCATTAAAAATTATACTAAAGGGGTTGAGGACTCGGGCGTCTCCCTCACTTAAAATTATACAGGGTTTGGGGAGCTCAGGCCCTTGCACACGCCTTTTACATTATACAGGTCTAGGAGCTCCGGGGCCCTCTCACCTGACTTTAATTACTAGGTTTTTGGAGGATTCGGGGGTACTCACCTGCATTTCTACATTAACAGGGTCTGGGGGAGTTCGGGCCCTACTGCACACGCACCAAATTTTTCAAGGTTTAAAGGACTCCGGGGCTATCACCCGCACTTTACATTAAACTAGGGGCTGGAGGGGCTCGGGGGACTGCACACTGCACTAACATTTTACGGGGGCTGAGGGGCTCCGGGGGTATTGCACCCCAATTTACTTAAACTAGGGGGGTAAGTCGGCGTAGCACACTGCACTTTCATTAACTAGGTCTGGAGGAGCTCCGGCGTACTGCACACGCACTTTACTTAACTAGCTGGAGGCTCCGGGGCGTATACACCCTGCATTATCATTAACCCGGTCTGGAGGGGCTCGGGCCGTTGCAACACTGCATTTTTAATTAACAAAGGGGGTGGAGACTCGGGCCCATGCAACTGCACTTAAAATTATACAAGGGGCTGGGGGAGCTCGGGGGGTTTCCCCCCCCCTTAACATATACTAGGGGTTTGGGGGCTCGGGCCCCGTACGACACTGCACTTACTTATACAGGGGCTAAAGGGGTCCCCGGCCGTCTCACCGCCTTTACATATACTAGGGTCTGAGGGGCTGCGGGCCTACTGCACCTGCCTTTACATTATCTGGGGGGAGGAGCTCCGGGGGTACCACACCCCCACTTTACATTATACTAGGGCTGGAGGACTGCGGGCCCTCTGCACACTGCCTTTTCTTATAAGGGTTTTTGGGGACTCCCGACGCACACTGCACTTAACTTTTACTAGGTCTGGGGGCTCCGCCCAGCCACCCCGCACTTTAAATTAAAATAGGGGCTGGAGGGGGCTCCCGGCGTTTGCACACGCAATTTTCCCACATTTTACTAGGGTTGGAGGACCCGCCCGACTGCACCCCTTCGACATTTTAAAAGGGTTTGGAGGACTACGGCCGACTGCACACTGCATTTACTTATACAGGGGGCAGGGTTTTGGGCCCTCTCCCACTGCATTTACATTATTCCAGGGTTTTTGGGGGAGCCGCGTACTGCACAAGCACTTCACATTTTAACTAGGGTTGGAGGACTGCGGGTGTACGCCCCCTCACTTTTAATTTAAATAGGGGGGGGAGGGGTCCCCGGGCGACCCCCACTTTACATTTTACTAAAGGGGTTTAGGATTCGGCCCCTACCACACTGCCTTTAATTTTAAAAATAGGGTTGGAGGGGCCGGGCCCTACTGCAACTGCAAATTTCATTATCGTTAGAGGAGCTCCGTCTCCAATCACTTTCATTAAACGGGTTTGGAGGAGTCCGGGCCCCTACTGACACTGCACTTCCCTTTAAAAAATTTACTAGGGTGGAGACTCGGCCGTACTGCACACTGCACTTTCTTTGCAGGTTTTGGAAAGCCCGGGTCGTACGCCATTGCCTTTACTTATATTGGGGGTTCGAGCCGGGCCCACTAAACCCCTGCCTTTAATTTAACTAGGGGCTTTAAGGGGGGCGCGGGCCCCTTCACACTGCATTCTTTTCATTATTCTAGGGGCTGGGGAGCTGGGGGGTAAATCCACGCACTTCTACATTATTAGGGTCGGAAGGGGCGGCCCCTACTACACACGCACTTTAAAATACTGGGGGGGTTTGGGGAGCCCCGGTCCCTACAAAAAACTGCAATACATTAAATAAAAGGGGGTTTGAGGAGCCTCCGCCCGTACTGCACACTGCACTTCTACATTATACTAGGGTCTTAAGGAGCTCCGGCCGTACTGGCACACTGCACTTATAAAATTATACTAGGGGCTGGAGGAGCTTCCGGGCGTATACACCCCTGCACTTATACATTATACTAAGGGTCTGGAGGAGCTTCACAGCCGTAAATGCACAACTGCACTTCTCATTAAACTAGGGTCTGGAGGAGCTGCGGGTCGTACTACACCCTGCACTTATACATTTAAAACCCAGGTCTGCAGGAGCTCCGGGCCTTCTGCACACTGCACTTATACATTATACGGGGGCTGGAGAGCTCGGGTCGTACTACACCTGCACTTCTTACATTATACTAGGGTCTGGAGGAGCCCGGCCGTACTGCACACTGCACTTCTACATTATATAGGGTCTGGAGGAGAATTGCGGGTCGTACTGCACACTGCACTTTACAATTAACTGGGTTCTGGAGGAGCTGCCGGCCCTACTGCACAACTGCCACTTCTACATTATACCCAGGGTCTGAGGAGCTGGGGCCGTACTGCACACTGCACTTCTACATTTATACTGGGTCTGGAGGAGCTCCGGTCGTACTGCACCCCTGCACTTCTACATTATACTAGGGTCTGAGGAGCTGCGGGTCCCTACTCAACTGCACTTCTACATTAACCAGGGTCTGGAGGAGCTGCGGGGCCCTACTGCACACTGCACTTTTCTTTAGCTAAGGTTCTGGAGAGCTCCGGGTCGTAGCACACGCACTTTACATTAACTAGGTCTGGGGACGCGGCGTTTGCAACTGCACTCTACATATACGTCTGGAAGAGCCCGCCAGGGCACAACTGCACTTCTACAATTATACTAGGTTGAGGAGCTTGCGGGCCGTTACTGCACCACTGCACTTTACATTATACTAGGGGCGAGAGTGCCGTACCACCGCATTTACATTTTTTAGGGTCGGGGAGCTGCGGGGCCTACTGCACACTGCACTTTACATTTTACAGGGTCTAAAGGGGCTCC
>JARBHB010000135.1:0-22327 GCA_029891345.1 Dryococelus australis
TATTTTACTTCAATTTAATACTTCTAAAATACCATGGACGAATTGTTTACAAAAATGTAATAACACGATTTGCTTAAAATGATGACAACTGTTTAATTCAGCTATATAGAACACATGTTACTCATTTGTCGTTTTTGGGATATATTTATTACAAAACTTTGCACTGTATTCCCACACATCAAAACTTCTTAGAAATCGCATGTACTTAATTGTCCTTACAAGGGATGCTAAAACTACGATTTGCTTAAGTATGATGACAACAGTTCAATTCAGCTGAATAGAACACATGTTACTCATTTGTCGTTTTTGGGTTATATTTATTAGTAAACTTTTAGTGGGATTCCTCCACATCAATACTTTAAGATATTACGAATGTAACAATTGTCCTTACAAGCATGCAAAAACTACGATTTTCTTAAGAATATGACAACAGTTCAATTCAGTTTTAAAAGAACACATGTTACTCAATTTGTCGTTTTAGGATATATTTTTTATAAAACTTTTGAGTTGTATACCCACACATCAATAATTCTAAAAATACGCATGTAACCAATTGTCCTTACAAGAATGCAATAACCCTTTGATTTGCTTAAGAAATGATACAATAGTTCCAAATTTAGTTTCATAGAACACATGTTACTCATTTGCGTTTTTAGGATATATTTATTATAAAACTCTTGAGTTGTATACCTACAATTCAAAATTCTAAGAAGTACCCATGCAACTAATTGTCCTTACAAGAATGTAATAACAACGATTTGCTTAAGAATGATGACAACAGTTTAATTCAGCTATATAGAAAACATGTACTCATTTGTCGTTTTTTGGGATATATTTATTACAAAACTTTTCACTGGTTTCCTACACATCAATACTTCTTAGAAATCGCTGTAACTAATTTCCTTACAAGCATGCAATAACTACGATTGTTTAGAATGATGAAACAGTTCATTCAGTGATAGAACACATGTTACTCATTTGTCGTTTTTAGGGTATATTTATTATAAAACTTTTTTAGTTGTATACCCACACATCAAAAATTCTAAGAAATACATGTAAAAATTGTCCTTACAAGAATTTCAATAACTTTGATTTTCTTAAGAATGATGACAACAGTTTAATTCAGCTACATAGAACACATGTTACTCATTTGTCGTTTTTTAGGATATATTTATTATAAAAATTTGAGTTTTATACCTACAATTCAAAACTTCTTAAAAGTACCATGCAACTAATTTTCCTTACAAGAAAGTAATAAACGATTTTTAAGAATGATGAAAAACAGTTTAAAATTAAACAAAATAGAACACATGTACTCATTTGTCGTTTTTGGAAAAATTTTTTATTACAAAAATGGTATTTACACATCCAATACTTCTAGAAATACGAAGGTAACTAATTGCCCCTTTCAAGATGCAATAACTACGATTTCCCTTTAAGGATGATGACAACAGTTCAATTCAGTATATTGAACACTTTTACTTATTTGTCGTTTTTGGGATATATTTATTAAAAACTTTTGATTTTATCTACACATCAATACTTCTAAAAAATTTCGCCGTAACTAATTGTCCTTACAAGATGTAATAACACGATTTTTCTTAAAAATGATGAAAAACAGTTTAATTCAGCTATAAAGAACACATGTAAATCATTTGTCGTTTTTGGGATATAATTTATTAAAAACTTTTTTATGGTTTTCCTACACATCAATACTTCTAAGAAATACGATGTACTAATTGTCCTTACAAGTGCAATAACTACGATTTGCTTTAAAAATGATTTTCCCAGTTTTAATTCAGTATATAGAAACATGGTTTCTCATTTGTCGTTTTTGGATATATTTATTATAAAATTTTTTAGTTGTATTTCCTACAATAATACTTCTAAGAAATACCATGAATAATTGTCCTACAAGAAAGTAATAACAACGATTTGCTTAAGAATGATGACAACAGTTTAATTAAGCTATATAGAACACATGTATTCATTTGTCGTTTTTGGGATATATTTATTATAACTTTTGACTGGGTTTTGCCCACACATCAATACTTCTAAGATAAACGCACGTAACTAATTGTCCTTACAAGAATGTAATAACACGATTTGCTTAAGAAAGATGACAACAGTTTAATTCAGCTATATAGAACACATGTTACTCATTGTCGTTTTTGGGTATATTTATTTACAAAACTTTTTACTGGTATTCCTACAAATCAATACTTCTAAAAAATACGATTTTAACTAATTGTCCTTACAAGATGCAAAACTCGATTTGCTTAAAAATGATGAAACAGTTCAATTCAGCTAATAGAAACATGTTACTCATTTTTCGTTTTTTGGAAAATATTTTTATAAAACTTTTGAGTTGTATACCTAAATTTAATACTTTAAGAAATACCATGTAACTAATTGTCCTTACAAGAATGCAATAACTTCGATTTGCTTAGAATGATGACAACGTTCAATTCAGCTACATAGAACACCATGTTTCTCATTTGTCGTTTTTAGGATATATTTATTAAAAACTTTTGGTTGTATACCCCACAATCAATACTTCTAAGAAATACGCTGTAATAATTGTCCTTACAAGAATGCAATAACTACGATTTCTTAAGAATGATTACAACATTTAATTCAGTATATAGAACACATGTTACTCATTTGTCGTTTTTTTGGATATATTTATTATAAAACTTTTGAGTTGTTACCTACAATTCAAATACTTCAAGAAGTACCCATGCAACAATTGTCCTTACAAGAATGTAATAACACGATTTGCTTAAGATGATTGACAACGTTAATTCGCTATATAGAACACAGGTTTACTCATTTGTCGTTTTTGGATAATTTATACAAAACTTTTCACTGGGATTCCTACACATCAATACTTCTTAGTAATACGCTTTTACTTAATTGTCCTTACAGCAGGCTTAACTACGATTTGTTTAAAATGATGAAACAGTTAATTCAGCTGAATAGAACACATGTTATCATTTGTGGTTTTGGATATTTTTTATAAACTTTGAAGGGTTTTCCTCCACATTTAATACTTCTAAGAATACCGATGAATAATTGTCCTACAAGATGCATAAATTACGATTTCTTAAGAATGATTACAACAATTCAATTTAGTTATATTTGAAAAACATGTTACTCATGTCGTTTTTAGGAATATTTTATTTATAAACTTTTGAGTTGTATCCCACAATTCAAAAATTCTAAAAAATACGCATAAAACTTTGTCCTTAAAGAATGAATAAACGGTTTTTTCTTAAGAATGATGACAAAGTTTAATTCAGTATATAGAAAACACATGTTACTCATTTGTCGTTTTTGGGGAAAATTTTTATTATAACTTTGAGTGGATACCTACAATTTAAATTTTTAAGAAATACCCATGAACTAATTGTCCTTACAAGAATGGAAAACACGATTTGCTTAAGAATGATGACAACAGTTATTTCAGCTATATAGACACATGTTACCATTTGTCGTTTTTGGGATATATTTATTTAAAAATTTTCACTGGATTCCTACACATCAATTTCTTCTTAGAAATACGCTTGTAAAATAAATTTCTTTACAGCATGCAATAACTACGATTTGTTTAGAATGATGAACAGTTTCAATTCAGCTATAGAACACATGTTACTCATTTTTCGTTTTTAGGATATATTTATTATAAAACTTTTGAGTTGTATACCCACACATCAATACTTCTAAGAAATACCCCGGAAAAAATGGTCCTAAAAAATAATAACCATTTGCTTTGAATGAGGGCAACAGTTTAATTAGCTATAAAAAATGTTTTCATTTGTCGTTTTTGGGGGTATTTTATTTGTAAACCCTTTGAGGATGCTACACATCATACTTCGTTTTGAAAGTAACAATTGTCCCCTTAAAAAGTATTTAACAACGATTTGCTTAAAATTTTAGGGAACAGTTTAATTTACATTTAAAAAACAATGTAACTCAGCCGTTTTTGGGATATTTTTTATTACAAAACTTTTTATGTATTTTACCATCAATACTTTAAAAATCGAATTAATAATTTTCCTTCAAACCTGCAATAACTCGTTTTGAAAATATTCTACAGTTCAAACGTTTTAAAAAAACACAGAACTCTTTTTTCTTTTTTTGGATTTTTATTAAAAACTTTTTAGTTTTATACCTACAATTCAAAAACTTCTAAGAAATACCCATGCGACCCAATTGTCCTTACAAGATTAATAAACAACGAGGGTTAAGAATGTGACAAAATTTAATTAAGCTATATAAAACCATGATATTCATTTGCGTTTTTGGGATATATTTATTAAAACTTTTCTGGATCCTAACCCTCAATATTCTAAGAAAAGGAGTAAACTAATTGCTTAAAAATTTTAAAAACACGATTTTCTTAAGAATGAACAACAGTTTTAATTACTAATTAAAAACAGTTTTCATTTGTCGTTTTTTTGGGGTATATTATTACAAAACTTTTCCGGGATTCCTACACATCAACTTTTTAGAAATACGTTGTAAAATTGTCCTTACAAGCACAATAACTACGATTTGTTAAATGATAAAACATTCATTTTTAGTGATGAACACTGTTATCATTTGTCGTTTTTTAGGATATATTTATTATAAAACTTTGGTTGTATCCACAATTTAAAATTTAAGTTTACCATGAAAACCAATTGTCCTTACAAAATTAAAAACCAGCTTTAAAAGATGACAAAGTTAATTCAGCTATTAAACCATGTTACTCATTTTTTCGTTTTTGGGGTTTAATTTTTTTAAAAAATTTTTATGGATTCCACAAATCAAAATTCTAAAATACGCTGTAACTAATTTCTTACAAGAACAATAACTCATTTGTTTGAATGATAAAACCTTCAATTCAGTATAGACACATGTTACTCATTTGTCGTTTTTAGGATATATTTATTATAAAACTTTGAGTTGTTACCACACATCAATACTTCTAAGAAATAGCTTGGGAACTAATTGTCCTTACAAGAAGCAATAACTCGATTTTGTTTAAGAATGATGAAAAACAGTTTAATTCAAACTATGAACACCCTGTTACTCATTTGTCGTTTTGGATATATTTATTATAACTTTTGAGTTGATCCCCACAATTCAATACTTCTAAGAAAATACCAAGCTAATAATTGTCCTTACAAGAATGTAATAACAACGATTTGCTTAAGAATGATTACAACGTTTAATTCAGCTTATATAGAACACATGTTACTCATTTGTCGTTTTTTGGATATATTTTTTTAAAAACTTTTATTGGGATTCCTACAATCAATACTTTTAAGAAATACGCATGAACAATTGCCTTACAAGAATGCAATAACTACGATTTGCTTAAAATGATGGGCAACAGTTAATTAGCTATATAGAACACTGTTACTCATTTGTCGTTTTTGGGATATATTTATTAAAACCTTTGACTGGGATGCCTACACATCAAACTTCTAAGAATACGCAGTAACTAATTGTCCTTACAAGAATGTAATAACAACGATTGCTTAAAATGATGACAACAGTTTATTCAGCTATAAAGAACACATGTACTCATTTGTCGTTTTTGGGATATATTTATTACAAAAATTTTGACTGGTATCCTACACATCAATACTTCTAAAATACGAATTGTAACTAAATTTTCCTTACAAGCCTGCAATAACTACGATTTGCTTAAAAATGATTACACAGTTTTAATTCAGTTATATAGAACACATGTTACTCATTTGTCGTTTTTGGATATATTTATTAAAAAATTTTGATTGTATACCTACAATTCAATACTTCTAAGAATACCCATGCGACTAAAAAGTCCTTACAAGAATGTAATAACATGATTTGCTTAAGAATGGGTGACAACAGTTTAATTAAGCTATATAGAACACATGATATTGATTTGTCGTTTTTGGGATATTTTTATAGTATACTTTTGATGGTATGCCTACACATCAATACTTCTAAGATAAACGCAGTAACAATTGTCTTTAAAAATGTAATAAAACGATTTGCTTAAGAATGATGACAACAGTTTAATTCAAGCTAAATAGAACACATGTTACTCATTTGTCGTTTTGGGATATATTTATTACAAAAACTTTTACTGGTATCCTACACATCAAACTTCTTTAAAATAACGCATGAACTAATTGTCCTTACAAACATGCAATAACTACGATTTTCTTAAGAATGAAAGAAACAGTTCAAATTCACTAATAGAAAACATGTTACTCATTTGTCGTTTTTAGAATTATTTATTATAAAAAATTTAGTTGTATCCTACAATTCAATTTTTCTAAGAAATACGCATTTAACTAATTGTCCTTACAAGAATGCAATAACTTCGATTTGCTTAAAAATTTATTGACAACAGTTCAAATTTAGCTACATAGAACACATGTTACTCATTTGTCGTTTTTTGGATATATTTATTATAAAACTTTTAGTTGAAAAAACCCCCCTTTAATTTTTTTAAAAATTTCCTTTTAACCAAAATTTTCCCCCTTTCAAAATAATAACCGATTTTTCTTAAAAATGATACAATTTTAAACAAAATATGAAAAACATTTACTCATTTTTTTTTTTGGATAATTTATTAAAAACTTTTATTTAAAACCTACAAAATTTAAACTTCTAAAAAGTACCCCCCCAAAAATTGTCCTTCAAGAAAAAAAAAAACGATTTGCTTAAAATGAGAAACAGTTTTTTTTTTTTTATAGAACACATTTACTCATTTGTCGGGTTTTTGGGGTAATTTTTACAAAAAATTTTTACTGGATTCCTAAAACATCAATACTTTTAAAAAAACCTGGGAAAATTTAAATTTTCCTTAAATGAAATAACAAAGATTTTTTTAAAAATGAGACAACATTTAATTCAGCTATAAAGAACCTGGAACTCATTTTTCGTTTTGGATATATTTTTAAAAACTTTGAGTTTTCCAACTCAATCCTAAAAAATAGAAATTTTAAATAATTGTCCTTCAAGATGCAAAACTACGTTTGCTTAAAATGAAACCATTCAAACAGTATATAGAAACCTGTTTTTTGTCTTTTTGGATTATTTTTTAAAAATTTTGGGATCCTACAATCAATACTTCTTAGAAATACCCTTGAAAAATTTCCTTAAAGAAATTTAAAAACAACATTTTCTTAAGAAAGATGACAAAAAGTTTAATTCACTATAAAAGAACACTGTTTTCTCATTTTTTTTTTTGGGTATATTTATTACAAACTTTTGACTGGTATTCCTCACATCAAATCTTTTGAAAAACGAAATTTAAATAATTGTCCTTACAAGCCTGCAATAACTACGATTTGCTTTAAAAATGTTATACAGTTCCCAAATTTAGTTTTAAAAGAACCAATTACTCTTTGTCGTTTTTTGGATATATTTTTTATAAAATTTTTTAGTTTTTTTATCCCATTCATATTCTAAGAATAAACCCATGGACTAATTGTCCTTTCAAGAATGTAATAACAACGATTTTGGGGTTAAAATGATGACAACGTTTAATTAAGTAAAGAAACACTGTTTCTTTTCGGGGTTAAATTTTTTAGTTTTTGGGGTTGCCTAAAATCTTTCTGAAAAAACGCACTAACTAATTTTTTGTAATAAAATTAAGCCTTTTCCTTTTAAAACTTTACGTTTTTGGGGGGTTAAAAATTTTTTTATTCCCCCCAATTCAAATTAGCTGAATAAGAAAACAGTAAAATCCTTTTTCGTTTTTTAGGATATTTTTTAAAAATTTTTTTAAAACTTTGATTGATCCTACAATTAAAATTCTAAAAAACGCTTAACAATTTTTCCACAAGAATGCAAATTCGATTTGCTTTTAAAAATATTAAAGTTCAAACCTACAAGAACACATTACTCATTTGTCGTTTTTAAGGTTTATTTTTTATAAAACTTTTTGGGTTAAAACCTACAATTTAAACTCTAAAAGTACCATGCAAAAATTTCCTTCAAGAATTTAACAAGTTTGTTAAATAGCAACAGTTTTAAATTTAGTATTAGAAAAATTTTCTCATTTTTCGTTTTTTAATTTTTTTTTTACAAAAATTTTTTCTGGATTTTTTACCATCAAAACTTCTAAAAAATCGAATTAACTAAAATTTTCCCTTTCAAGGCAAAACTACATTTGCTTAAAAAACAAAAGTTCAAATTTAGTTTTTAAACACTTTACCATTTTTCGTTTTTTTGGGGGAAAATTTTTTAAAAATTTTTGGGGTTTAACTTTTTTTAATTTTTTTAAAAAAATACCTTGACTAATTTCCTTAAAAAATGAATAACCGATTTTTTTGAAATGAAAAAAAACAGTTATTTCAGTGATGAACACTTTACTCTTTTGTCGTTTTTAGGGTTATTTTTTTTTAAAACTTTTGAGTTTACCACATTCAAAATTTTAAAAAAGAATAATTTTTCCTTACAAGAAAGAATAACCATTTGCTTAAAAAAGATGACAAATTAATTCACCAAAAAAACACTGTACCATTTGTCGTTTTTAGGGTAAAATTATTAAAAACTTTTGAGGTATCCCACAATCAAAATTCTAAGAAATACCCCAAAGAATAATTTTCCTTACAAGAATTTTAAAACAACGATTTTTTAAAAAAATAAAACAGTTTAATTCAGCGAAGAAAACATTTTTCTCATTTGTCGTTTTTGGGGTATATTTTTAGTAAACTTTTGATGGATTCCTCACATCAAATACTTCTAAATTTTAAAAAACTTTGTTCCTTACAAGATTAAAACAAAGATTTTCTTAAAGAATGATACAACATTTAAATTTAGTAAAGAAACCTGTAAACCCTTTGTCGTTTTTTTGGATATATTTATTACAAAAATTTTGACTTTACCCCACACTCATACTTTTAAAAATCAATTTAAATATTTTCCTTTCAACTCAAAACAGATTTCTTAAATGAGCACGTTTTAATTCAGTTTTGAAACACATGTTTCCATTTTTCTTTTGGGGTATATTTTTAAAAACTTTTTGATCCTACAATAAAAACTTCTTAAAATACCTGAAAAATTGCCACAAGATGAAAACACATTTTTTAGAAAGATGAAAAATTTTAACGATATAACCGTTACTCATTTTTCGTTTTGGATATTTTTATTTTAAACTTTTGGGTTGTATCCTACAATTTAAATTTTTAAAAATACCCATGCCTAAATTTTCCTTTTTAAAAATTATAAAACGATTTGTTAAAAGATTCACAGTTCAAATTTATTAATAAACACATGTTTTCATTTGCGTTTTTGGTAATTATTAAAACTTTGATTGTATTCCCACACATCATAATTTAAGAAAAGATGTAAACAATTTTCTACAAATTTCAAAAAATTTCGATTTTCTTAAATGATGACAACGTTCAATTTGCTAATAAACCTGTTACCATTTTTCGTTTTGGATATTTTATTTAAAAAATTAGGGGGTTTCCCACAATCAATTCTGAAACCCGGAACAATGTCTTACAAAGCAATAACTCGATTTTTTTAGAATGATGGGAAAAGCAATTCCAATGAACCATGTTACTCATTTGTCGTTTTTTTATATTTATTATAAAATTTTTTAGTTGTTACCCCCCCATCAATACCCTAAGAAAAAAGCAGGAAATAAATTTTCCTTACAAATGCAATAACTTCGTTTGCTTAAAATGATACAACAAATTCAGTAATAAACACATGTTTTCTTTTCGTTTTTTTGGGGTAATTTTAAAAAAACTTTTGGGTGATACCACAATTTAATTTCTAAGATCCGGGGACAATTGTCCTTACAAGAATTAATACAACGTTTTTAAATGAGACAACTTTTTTTTAACTATTAGAAACATGTAACTATTTTTCGTTTTTAATTTTTTTATTTCAAAACTTTACTATTTACATCATACTTCAAGAATACGATGTTAAAATAAAGCCTTTTCAACAAAAACACGATTTCCCTTTGTTTAACAAAAAGTTATTTTATATATAAACAATTTTACTCATTTGTTTTTTAGATAATTTATTAAATTTTGGGGTGGGATCCTACAATTTAAACTTCTAAGAATCCCCAACAATTGTCCTTTCAAAAATGAATAACAACGATTTTTCTTAAGAATTTAAACAACTTTTTTAAATTTACTATAAAGAACACATTTACCCTTTTTCGTTTTTTGGGTAATTTATTACAAACTTTGACGGGATTCCTACCAAAACAATCTTCTAGAAATACGGTAAAATAATTGTCCTTAAACCCCCCTTAACTCATTTGTTAAAAAGTACACAGTTCAAAATTTTAGTTTAAAAAAACTTTATCATTTGTCGTTTTTTGGATATTTTTTAAATTTTTTTTGGAAACTTTTAAAAAATTAAAATTCCTTTTAAAAATAATCATTTTTTTCCGTTTTTTTAACGAAAAAGTTTCTAATTTTTTGGGGTTTTTTTTTTTCCCCCCTTCAAAAGCCCAAATTTTCCAAAAAAACACATTTTTAAGAATGATCAACATTTAATTCAGTTTTTAGAACACTGTTACTCTTTTTTCTTTTTTTAGATATATTTTTTAAAAACTTTTCACTGGTTTTTACCACAATACTTCTAAAATACGGAACTAATTTTCCTTACAAGCAGCAAAAACACGATTTTTAAAAATAAAAACGTTAATTCACTAAAGAAAAACGTTATCATTTCGTTTTTTGAAATTTATTTTAAACTTTTGGGTTTTTAACCTACAATTCAAACCTAAGAAATAATGAACAATTTTTCCTTACAAAATGAAAACAGTTTGCTTTAAAAATGTGACAAATTAATTTACAATAAACAATTACTCTTTTTTCGTTTTTGGGGTAATTTATAAAACTTTGAGGTTAAAACCTCAATTTAATACTTCTAAGAATAAAGAGAACTAATTGTCCTTCAAAATGTAAAAACAACGATTTCTTAAAATGATACAACATTTAATTCAGCTATATAAAAAATGTTACTCTTTTTTCGTTTTTGGGGGTATTTTTATTACAAAAATTTTTCCCGGGATTTTTACACCAATTTTTTAAGAAAAAAATGTACTAATTTTCCTTACAAGCAGCAAAACTACATTTGCTTTAAGATTTAAAGACAACATTTAATTCAGCTATATAACACATGTTACTCATTTTCGTTTTTGGGATTAATTTATTAAAAAACTTTCAGGGGGTTCCCAACTCAATACTTTTTTAGAAATACTTTTTTAAACTAATTTGTCCCCCTTTCAAGCATGCAAAAACTACGATTTTTTTTTAGAATGATGAAAAAATTCAATTTACTAGTTGAACACTTTTTTCTTTGGTTTTTGGTATATTTATTTTAAACTTTTTAGTTGTATACCTACAAAATTTAAACTTCTAAAAGTACCCACAACTAAAATTTTCCTTCAAAATGTAATAAAACGATTTTCTTTTAAAGAAAACATTAAACATATATAGACACAGTTCCATTTTTCGTTTTTTGGTTATTTTTTAAAAACTTTTATGGGGGTCCTACAATCAATCTTTTTAAAATCCGTTAAATTTCCTTCAAGAATTAATAACAAAAGATTTTTTAGAATGTGACAAAGTTTTAATTAGCTATAAAAAACACAGTAAATTATTTGCGTTTTTTTATATTTATTAAAAACTTTTGGAGTTGAACACATAAATTTCAAGAAAAAGCATTAACCAATTTGGCCTTACAAATGCAAAAACCGATTTTTCTTTTGAAAAGAGACAAAGTTCATTCGCATAGAAAAAGTTTTCATTTTCCTTTTTTGGGAAAATTTTTATTTTAAAATTTTTATGTAAAAAAAAAAAAAAAAAAAAAAAAAAAAAAAAAAAAAAAAAAAAAAAAAAAAAAAAAAAAAAATTTTTTAAAAAAAATGTTTTCCCCAATACTTCAGAAATACCAGAACTAATTGCCCCACAGTTTTTAATTTCCGATTTGCTTAAGATGAAAACATTCATTCATTTAAAAGAACACGTTTCTCATTTGTCGTTTTGGGGTTTTTATTATAAAATTTGGTTTTCCTACAATCAAAACTTCAAATTTTCCCCGAAAAAATTTCCTTACGAAGTAATAACAAAAGATTTGCTTTAAAAATGACAAAATTTTAATTCAGCATAAGAAACATTTATCATTTGCGTTTTTGGGGAAATTTATTAAAAACTTTTATTGTATTCCCACATCAAACTTCTAAAAATAAATGTAACTAACCACATCAAAAAACGATTTGCTAAAGAATGATTACCATTCAAATTTATTTATAAGAACACAAGTTACTCATTGTCGTTTTAGGGTAATTTATTAAAAATTTTAGTTTATACTAATTAAACTTCTAAGAAATCCCCTGCACAATTGTCCTTACAAGAATGTAATAAAGATTTGCTTAAGAAGATGACAAAGTTTAATTTGCTATATAGAAAACCCTTTCATTTGTCGTTTTTTTGGGTTATTTTTTAAAAACTTTTTCCCGGGATCCCACTCAATACTTCTTAAAAAAAAACCCTTTTTAACTAATTCCTTTCAAGATTAAAACAAAAATTTGCTTAAAATGATGACACAATTAAATTTTAGCTAATAAACACTGTTATCTTTGTCGTTTTGGGGTTTTTATTAAAAATTTTTGGGATTTCCCCCATCAATATTCTAAGAAATTCGAAAATTACTAATTTCCTTTCAAAGCCGCAAAAACTACATTTTTAAGAAAGATTACAAAAATTCAATTCAGTTTTTTAGAACAAAATTTACTCATTTGTCGTTTTTAGGTATATTTATTAAAACTTTTTAGTTTTAAAACCACAATTTTAATTTTTAAAATACCCATGAACAATTGCCTTACAAAATGAAAACAAAATTTTCTTAAAAAATGACAAATTTTTTTTCCTAATTAAAAAAATTTACTCATTGGTTTTTTGGAATATTTATTAAAAACTTTTAGTATATCAACAAATTCTAAGAAAAACAAAGAATAATTTTCCTACAAGAATTAAAAACAACGTTTGCTTAAATGTAAACAGTTTTAATTTAGTTATATAGAACCATGTATCCCTTTGGTTTTTGGGAATATTATTACAAAAATTTTACTGGATTTCCTCACATCAATCTTCTAGAAATCGGTAAATAAATTTCCTTCAAACCGCAATAACTACGATTGTTTTTAAAAATGAAACGTTCAAAATTTAGTTAATTAGAACACATGTTTCATTTGCGTTTTTTGGATTATTTATTTTAAAACTTTTTAGTTGTATACCAAATAAAAATTCTAAAATCCCATACATTGTCCTTACAAGAAGAATAACCGTTTGCTAAGAATGATGACAACAGTTTAATTTAAACTAATTTTGAACACATTATATTTAGCGTTTTTTGGGGGTAATTTATTTTTAAACTTTTGAGGGGGGGTCCACAATCAAATTTAAGAAAACCAGAACAAAATTGTCTTACAAAAAATGTAATAACAACATTTTCTTAAAATGATACAACGTTTTAAATTTACTAATAGAACCATGACCATTTTTCGTTTTTGGGGTTATTTATTACAAACTTTCCGGATCCACAAATCAAATTCTTTAAAACCTTTTAATAATTGCCTTACAAGCATGCAAAAACTACATTTGCTTAAGAAAGAAACGTTTAATTCATAAAAAAAACATGCTCTTTGTCGTTTTTGATAATTTATTAAAAACTTTTTTTGATCCACAATTTTAATACTTCTAAAAAAATCCTGTAACTAATTGTCCTTACAGAGCAATAAAATTCGATTTGTTAAAAATGAGAAAACATTCTTTTTAGCAATAGAAACTTTACTCATTTCGTTTTTAGATAATTTTTTTTTATAAAATTTTGAGTTGATACCACAATTTAAACTTCAAGAATTAGATTTAACTAATGTCCTTTAAAAAAATGAATAACACGATTTGCTTAAATATGCAATATTTAATTCACTAAATTAACACATGTTACTCATTTGCGTTTTTAGGATATATTATTATAAAACTTTTGATTGTAAAACCCACAAACAAACTCAAGGAAAACCATGCAAAATAATTGCCTACAAGAATGATAATTTTCAGATTTGTAAGAATTGATTACAACAGTTTAATTCAGCCCAATAAACACATTAAAATCCATTGTCGTTTTTTAGATATATTTTTTAAAAAACCTTTGATGGTATTCCACACATCAATATTCTAAGAAATACGAAAGTAACAAAATTTTTTCCTTACAGCCTGCAATAACTACGATTTGCTTAAGAATGATTACTAAGTTCAATTCATAATAGAACACATGTTACATTTGTCGTTTTTAGGATATATTTATTATAAAATTTTGAGTTGTAACCTACATTCAATACTTCTAAGAAGACCCATGCACTGATTGTCCTTACAAGAATGTAATAAACACGATTTGTTTAAAAATGATGAAAACAGTTTAATTCAGTGATTGAACACTGTTTCTCATTTGTCGTTTTTGGATATATTTATTTTAAACTTTATGGAATACCTACAATTCAACTTCTTAAAAATACCCTGAACTAATTGCCTTACAAGAATTAACAATATTTTTAAAAATGATGACAACATTTAATTCAGCTATAAAGAACACATGTAACTCATTTGTCGTTTTTAGATATATTTATTAAAAACTTTTTGATGTATTCCTACACATCAAACTTCTAAGAAAAACGATTTTAACTAATTGTCCTTACAAGAAAGAATAACTACGAATTGTTTAGAAAGATGAAACAGTTAATTCACTGATTGAACACATTTTTACTCATTGTTTTTTGGGATATATTTATTAAAACTTTTGACTGGATTTTCCCCCACATCAATACTTCTAAGAAATACGAATGTAAAATTGTCCTTACAAGCATGCAAAACTACGATTTTTTAAGATGATGACAACAGTTTAATTCAGCTTATAGAAACTGTACTCATTTGCGTTTTGGATATATTATTAAAAACTTTTGAGGGATCCACACATCAACTTCTAAGAAATACATGTAACTAATTCCTTCAAGATGCAATAACTACGATTGCTTAAGAAAGATACACATTCATTCAGTAATAAACACATGTTATCATTGCGTTTTTATATATTTATAAAAACTTTTGATTGATACCTACAATTCATCTTCTAAGAGTACCCATGCGACGAATTGTCCTTACAAGAATGAAAACACGTTTCTTAAGAAGAACAACGTTTATTCACTATATAAACACATGTTACCATTTGTCTTTTTGGATATTTTATACAAAACTTGCACTGTATTCACCATCAATACTCTTAGAAATACGCATTCTAATTGTCCTTCAACATGCTTAAATACATTTGCTTAAATATGCAACATTCAATCACTGAAAGACACATGTACCATTTCGTTTTTGGGTATATTATAAAAAACTTTACTGATCTACCATCAAACTTCTAAAAACGAGAACAATTTCCTACAAGCATGCAAAACACATTTGTTAAATGATAAACATTCAATCACTATAGAACCATGTACTCATTTGTCGTTTTAGATAATTTAATAAAACTTTGAGTTGTAACCCAATCATACTTCAAGAATACCATGAACAATTGCCTTACAAGATGCAATAATTTTGATTTGCTTAAATGATGACAATATTCAATTCGCACATAGAACACATTACCATTTGTCGTTTTTAGATATATTTTATAAAACTTGATTGATACCACACAAAATTCAAAATACCATGAACTAATGTCCTTACAAGAATGAATAACCGATTTGCTTAAAATGATACAACATTTATTCAGTAATAGAACACATTTCTCATTGTCGTTTTTGGATATATTTATTAAAAACTTTTATTGATCCACAATCAATACTCAAAATACCTGACATTTCCTACAGATAATACAACGATTGTTAAAGATGAAACGTTAATCACAATAGAACCATGTACTCATTGTCGTTTTTGGAATATTATTAAAAACTTTGTTGTATCCACAATCAACTCTAGAAATAGATTAACTAATGCCTTACAAGTGCAATAACTACATTTCTTAAATGATTACCATTCAATTCATTATAAACACATGTTATCATTTGTCGTTTTTAGGTAATTTATTATAAAATTTTGAGTTGTATACCTACAATTCAAACTTCTAAAAGTACCCAGCGACAATTGTCCTTACAAGAAGTAATAACAAAGATTGCTTAAGAATGTGACAACTTTTAATTCGCTATATAGAACACATGTTACCATTGTCTTTTGGATATATTATACAAAACTTGATGGGATTCCTACACATAATACTTCTTAGAAATACGCATGTACTATGTCCTACAACATGCTATAACACGATTCTTAGTATGTGACAACAGTTCATTCACTGAATAGAACAAAGTTCCATTGTCGTTTTTGGGATATATTTATGTAAACTTTTGACTGAATCCTCACATCAATACTTCTAAGATATGAATGTAACTAATGTCCTTTCAAGCTCAAACTACATTTCTAAGAATGATGACAACAGTCATTCTTATTAAACACGTTACTCATTTGCGTTTTAGATATATTATTATAAAACTTTTAGGTTTCCACACATCATATTCTTAGAATACGCTGTAACAATTTTCCTTACAAGATGCAATAACGTTTGTTAAAAATGTAAACATTAAATTTAGCATAAACGTTACTCATTGTCGTTTTTAGGTATATTATTTAAACTTGAGTTGATACCTAATTCAAATTCTAAAGTACCCAGCAACAATTGTCCTTACAAGAATTAAAACAACGATTGCTTAGAAGATGACAACAGTTATCAGCAATAGAACACATGTTCTCATTGTCGTTTTTGGGTATTTTATAAACTTTACTGGATCCACAATCAATACTTCTAAATAAACGCGTAACTAATTTCCTTACAAGTTATAACACGATTGTTAGAATTGAACAGTTAATTCAGCTAATAGAAACATGTTACTCATTTGTCGTTTTGGATATATTTATTAAAATTTTATGTACCACACATCAATACTTCTAAGAAATAAGTAACTATTGTCCTTACAAATCAAAACTCGATTTGCTTAAGAAATGACAACATTCAATCAGCTATTTGAACACTGTACCATTTGTCGTTTTTGGATATATTTTTTAAAAACTTATGATCCAACTCATACTTTAGAAAACCTGTAACAATTGTCTTACAGATCATACTCGATTCTTAGAAGATGAAAAGTCAATTCAGCTATGAACACAGTTATCATTGTCGTTTTGGGAAAATTTATTTAACTTTGATTGTATACCTACAATTCAAACTCTAAGAAGTACCTGCAACTAATGCCTTACAAGAAGTAAAACACGATTTGCTAGAATGATAAACATTAATCAGTTATATAGAACAAAAAAGTTACTCATTTGTCGTTTTGTAATTTATAAAACTTTATGATCCTACAATCATACTCTAGAATACCATGAACTAATGTCCTTACAAAATGATACACGATTTTTAGAAGATGAAACGTTAATTAGCTATAGAACACTTACTCATTGCGTTTTGATATAAATTATTAAAAACTTTGAGTTGATACACATCATACTCTAAGAATGCATGTAACTAATTGCCTTACAAGAATGCATAACACGATTTGCTTAAGATGATGAAACAGTTCAATTCAGCTATAAAACACATGTTACCATTTGTCGTTTTTGGATATTTTATAAAACTTTTGACTGTATCCTACACATCAAACTTCCGAAATACAGTAACTATTGTCCTACAGTGAATAACACATTTGCTAAAATGATACACGTTAATTCAGTTATAGAACACATTACTCATTGTCGTTTTGGGTTATTTATAAAAATTTTTTGACCCCAATCAATCTCTAGAATACCATGGACTATTGCCTACAAATGTATAACACGATTTGCTTAAGATGATGACAACATTATCACTATAGAACACATTTACTCATTGTCGTTTAGATAATTTATTATAAAATTTGAGTTATACCACAATCAAACTTCTAAAATACTGAACTAATGCCTTACAAGAATGAATAACACATTCTTAAGAAGATTACACAATTAATTCAGTTATATAAAACAAATTTTCTCATTTGCGTTTTGGGTATATTTATAAAACTTTTGATTGTATCCTACAATCATACTTCTAAGAATACCCAGACAATTGCTTACAAGTAATAACACGATTTGCTAAGAATGATACACTTTAATTCGTATATAAAAATTACTCATTGTCGTTTTTGGATATATTTATTAAAAATTTTATGTATCCCCCAATCATACTTCTAAAAATACCTGACTAATGTCCTACAAGATGATACACGATTTGCTTAAGATGATGACAACAGTTAATTAGCTAATAGAACACATGTATCATTTTCGTTTTTGGTTATTATTGTAACTTGACTGTTCCTCACATCAACTTCTAAATTACGAGAACTAATTTTTTTTTTTTTTTTTTTTTTTTTTTTTTTTTTTTTTTTTTTTTAGCTACATAGAACCACATGTTACTCATTTGTCGTTTTTAGGATATATTTATTTTAAAACTTTGAGTTGTATACCTACAATTCAAAATCTAAGAAGTACCCATGCAACTAATTGTCCTTACAAGAATGTAATAACAACGATTTGCTTAAGAATGATGACAAAAAGTTTAATTCAGCTATATAGAACACATGTTACTCATTTGTCGTTTTTGGGTATATTTATTACAAAACTTTTCACTGGGATTCCTACACATCAATACTTTTTTAGAAATACGCTTGTAACTAATTTTCCTTACAAGCAAGCAATAACTACGATTTGTTTAGAATGATGAAAACAGTTCAATTCAGCTGAGTAGAACAACATGTTACTCATTTGTCGTTTTTAGGATATATTATTATAAAACTTTTGAGTTGTATACCCACACATCAATACTTCTAAGAAATACGCATGTAACTAATTGTCCTTACAAGAATGCAATAACTTCGATTTGCTTTTAAAAATGATACAAAAGTTCAATTCAGCTACATAGAACACATGTTACTCCTTTGTCGTTTTTTAGGATAAATTTTTATAAAACTTTTGAGTTGAAAACCTACAATTCAATACTTCTAAGAAGTACCCATGCAACTAATTGTCCTTACAAGAATGTAATAACAACGATTTGCTTAAGAATGATGACAACCGTTTAATTCAGCTATATAGAAACCATGTTACTCATTTGTCGTTTTTGGATATATTTATTACAAAAATTTTCACTGGTATTCCCACCCCATCAATACTTCTGAAAAAAACGAATGTAACTTTAAATTTTCCTTACAAGCATGCAAAACTACGATTTGCTTAAGAAAGATGAAAACATTCAATTCAAACTATAGAACACATGTTACTCATTTGGCGTTTTTGGGATATATTTATTAAAAACCCTTTTTACTGATTCCTACACATCAATACTTCTTAGAAATACCATGTAACTAATTGTCCTTACAAGCATGCAATAACTACGATTTGTTTAAAAATGATGAAAACAGTTAATTCAGCAGAGAACAATTACTCATTTGTCGTTTTTTAGGATATATTTATTATAAAACCCTTTTTAGTTGTATACCCACAATTTAAAAACTTCTAAGAAATACATGAACTAATTTTCCTTACAAGAATGTAATAAAAACGATTTGCTTAAAATGATTACAACATTTAATTCGCTATATAGAAACATGTTACTCATTTGTCGTTTTTGGGATATATTTATTAAAAACTTTTGAGGGTATCCCAACACATCAATATTCTAAAAATACGCATGTAACCAATTGTCCTTTCAAGAAAGCAATAACTACGATTTGCTTAAAATGATGACAAAAAGTTCAATTCAGCTATATAGACACATGTTACTCTTTGTCGTTTTTTGGATATATTTTATTAAAACTTTTGACTGTATTCCTACAAAATCAATACTTCTAAGAAATACGCAGTAAATAATTGTCCTTAAAGAATGAATAACTACGATTTGCTTTAGAATGATGAAACAGTTAATTCAGCTAAAGAACACATGTACTCATTTGTGTTTTTTGGATATATTTTATTAAAAACTTTTGAGGTTTATTCCCACACATCAATACTTCTTAGAATACGCATTTTAACTTATTGTCCTTACAAGATGCAATTAAATACGATTTGTTTAGAATGTTTACAACAGTTAAATTTAGCTAATAGAACACGTTTACTCATTTGTCGTTTTTAGGATATATTTATTATAAAACTTTTGAGTTGTATTCCCACACATCAATACTTCTAAGAAATACGCATTTTAACTAATTGTCCTTACAAGAATGCAATAACTTCGATTTGCTTAAAAATGAATGACAACTTCAATTTTAGCTAATTTGAACACATGTTAACTCATTTGTCGTTTTAGATAATTTTATTAAACTTTGAGTTGTATACCTACAATTCAATACTTCTAAGAATACCGATGCAACTAATTGTCCTTACAAAATGTAATAACAACGATTTCTTAAGAATGATGACAACAGTTTAATTCAGCTATAAGAACACATGTAACTTATTTGTTGTTTTTTTGGATATATTTATTACATAACTTTGGCGGATTCCTACACATCAAACTTCTAAAAATATTTAATAAATTTTAAAAATTCGATGTAACTAATTGTCCTTTCCAAGCCTGAATAACTACGATTTTCTCTAAGAAAAGAATTAACAGTTCAATTCAGTTCTATAGAACACATGTTACTCATTTGTCGTTTTTTTGGATATATTTATATAAAACTTTTACTGGATTCCACACATCAATACTTCTAAAAAAATAGCTGTAACAATTGTCCTTACAAGCATGCAAAAAACTACGAATTTTTTTAAAAATGATGAAAACAGTTAATTCAGTAATTGAACACATGTTACTCATTTTCGTTTTTTAGGATATATTTATTATTAAACTTTTGAGTTGTATAAACCCACAATTCAAACTTCTAAGAAGTACCATGCAAATAATTGTCCTTACAAGAATGTAATAACAACGATTTCTTAAAAATGATGACAACAGTTCAATTCGTTATATAGACCACATGTTACTCATTTGTCGTTTTTTAGGGTATATTTATTAAAAACTTTTGAGTTTATACCTACAATTCATATTCTAAAAAATTTTCCCATGCAACAATTGTCCTTACAAGAATGAATACAACGATTTTTAAGAATGATGAAACAGTTAATTAAACTATATAGAACACATGTTACTCATTTGTCGTTTTTGGGTATATTTTTATTTCAAAACTTTGACTTGAATCACACATCAATACTTCTTAAAAAATACGCATGTAACTAATTGCCCTTACAAGATGCAATAACTCGATTGCTTAAGGATGATGACAACAGTTCAATTCAGCTATATAGAACACATGTTACTCATTTGTCGTTTTTGGATATATTTATTAGTAAACTTTTGACTGGTATCCTACACATCAAACTTCTAGAATACGAATGTAACTAATTGTCCTTACAAGCTGCAAAACTAACGATTTGCTTAAAAATGATTACAACAGTTCAATTCAGTTATATAGAACACAGTTACTCATTTGTCGTTTTTAGGATATATTTTTTTATAAAATTTTGAGTTGTATTTCCCACAATTCAATAATTTTTAAGAAGTACCATGAAATAATTGTCCCCTTACAAGAATGTAATAACAACGATTTGCTTAAGAATGATGACAACAGTTTAATTAAGCTAATAGAACACATGTATTCATTTGTCGTTTTGAGGATAATTTATTATTAACTTTGACGTATGTTACACATCAATAAATTCTAAGAAAACGCAGTAACTAATTGTCCCCTTTAAAAAAAAGTAATAACAACGATTTGCTTAAGAATGATGACAACAGTTTAATTCAGCTATAAAGAACACATGTTAAATCATTTGCGTTTTTGGGATAAATTTTTTAAATATTCTTTTGACTGATTCCTCACCTTTAATACTTCTAGAAATCTGTAACTAATTTCCTTTTAAAACTGCAATAAATACATTTGTTAGAATGATTTAAAAAGTTCAAATTTATTTAATAGAACACAGTTATCATTTGTCGTTTTTAGGTTTTATTTATTATAAATTTTGATTGTATACCACAATTTAATACTTCAAAAATACCCATGGACTAATTGTCCTTACAAGAAAGAATAAAAAACCCATTTGTTAAGAATGATGACAACAGTTAATTAAACTTATAGAACACGTATTTTTTTGTCTTTTTGGGGTAATTTTTTAAAAATTTTACTGGTATCCTACACATCTATTTTAAGAAAGACGTA
>JARBHB010000136.1:0-22287 GCA_029891345.1 Dryococelus australis
ATCTTCTAAGAATCGCTTAACTAATTGTCTTACAAGATGTAATAACTACGATTTGCTTAAGAATGATGAACAGTTCATTCAGCTATAGAACACTTATTCATTTGTCGTTTTTGGATATATTTATTAAAACTTTAAATGGTATGCTACATTCAATACTTCTAAGAGACGCATGTAACTAATTGTCCTTACAAGAATGTAATAACTAGATTTGTTAGAATGATGCAACAGTTCATTCAGCTTATGAACAAGTATCATTTTCGTTTTTGGGTATATTTATTAAAACTTTAAAGTGTATGGTACATTCATTCTTCTAAGAGTACGCATGTCTATTGTCTTAAAGAATGTATAACTACGATTTGTTAAGAATGATGACAACAGTTCAATTCAGCTAATAAACACATGTATCTTTTGTCGTTTGGGATATATTTATTACAAACTTTAAAGTGGTATGGTACAATTCAATACTTCTAGAAGTCGATTACTAATTGTCCTTACAGAATGTAATAACTACGATTTCTTAGAATGATGACAACAGTTCAATTCAGCTAATAGAACAATGTATTCATTTGTCGTTTTTGGGATATATTTATTACAAACTTTAAAGTGTATACAATTCAATACTTCTAAGAAGTCGCTGTACTAATTGTCTTACAGAATGTAATAATACGATTTGCTTAAGAATGATGACACAGTTCATTCGCTTATAGAACACATGTTCCATTTGTTTTTTGGGTATATTTATTACAAAACTTTAAGTGTATGCTACAATTCAATACTTCTAAGAAGGCATTAACTAATTGTCTTACAAGAATGTAATAACTACGATTTGCTTAAGAATGATGACAACAGTTCTTCAGCTAATAGAACAATGTATTCATTTGTCGTTTTTGGATATATTATTAAAACTTTAAAGTGTATGGTACAATTCAATACTTCTAAGAAGTCGCATGTACTATTGTCTTACAAGAATGTAATAACTACGATTTGCTTAAGAATGATGACAACAGTTCATTCGCTAAAAGAAACATGTATCTCATTTGTCGTTTTGGGATATATTTATTACAAAACTTTAAAGTGGTATGTACAATTCAATACTCTAAGAAGTTCGCATGTAACTAATTGTCCTTACAGAATGTAATAACTACGATTTGCTTAAGAATGATGACAACAGTTCAATTCAGCTAAATAGAACACATGTATCTCATTTGTCGTTTTTGGGATATATTTATTACAAAACTTTAAAGTGGTATGCTACAATTCAATACTTCTAAGAAGTACGCATGTAAATAATTGTCCTTAAAGAATGTAATAACTACGATTTGTTAAGAATGATGACAACAGTTCAATTCAGCTAATAGAACCATGTATCCATTTGTCGTTTTTGGGATATATTTATTACAAAACTTTAAAGTGGTATGGGTACAATTCAATACTTCTAAGAAGTACGCATGTACTAATTGTCCTTACAAGAATGTAATAACTACGATTTGCTTAAGAATGATGACAACAGTTCATTTCAGCTAATAGAACACATGTATCTCATTTGTCGTTTTTGGGATATATTTATTAAAAACTTTAAAGTGGTATGGCTACAATTCAAACGTTCTAAGAAGTACGCATGTAACTAATTGTCCTTACAAGAATGTAATAACTACGATTTGCTTAAGAATGATGACAACAGTTCATTCAGCTAATAGAACACATGTATCTCATTTGTCGTTTTTGGGATATATTTATTACAAAACTTTAAAGTGTTATGCTACAATTCAATACTTCTAAGAAGTACGCGCTGTACTAATTGTCCTTACAAGAATGTAATAACTACGATTTGCTTAAGAATGATGACAACAGTTCATTTCAGCTTAATAGAACACATGTATCTCATTTGTCGTTTTTGGGATATATTTATTACAAAACTTTAAAGTGGTATGGCTACAATTCAAAACTTCTAAGAAGTTCGCATTTAACTAATTGTCCTTACAAGAATGTAATAACTACGATTTGCTTAAGAATGATGACAACAGTTCATTTCAGCTAAATAGAACACATGTATCTCATTTGTCGTTTTTGGGATATATTTATTACAAAACTTTAAAGTTGTATGATTCAATTCAATACTTCTAAGATGTACGCTGTTGCTAATTGTCCTTACAAGAATGTAATAACTACGATTTGCTTAAGAATGATGACAACAGTTCAATTCAGCTAATAGAACACATGTATCTCATTTGTCGTTTTTGGATATATTTATTAAAACTTTAAAGTGGTATGTTACAATTCAATACTTCTAAGAAGAACGCATGTAACTAATTGTCCTTACAAGAATGTAATAACTACGATTTGCTTAAGAATGATGACAACAGTTCAATTCAGCTATATAGAACACATGTATCTCATTTGTCGTTTTTGGGATATATTTATTACAAAACTTTAAAGTGTTATGGCTACAATTCAATACTTCTAAGAAGTACGCATTAACTAATTGTCCTTACAAGAATGTAATAACTACGATTTGCTTAAGAATGATGACAACAGTTCAATTCAGCTAAATAGAACACATGTATCTCATTTGTCGTTTTTTGGGATATATTTATTATAAAACTTTAAAGTGTTATGCTACAATTCAATACTTCTAAGAAGAACGCATGTAACTAATTGTCCTTACAAGAATGTAATAACTAGATTTGCTTAAGAATGATGGACAACAGTTCAATTCAGCTAAATAGAACACATGTATCATTTGTCGTTTTTGGGATATATTTATTAAAAACTTTAAAGTGGTATGACTACAATTCAATACTTCTAAGAAGTACGCATGTAACTAATTGTCCTTACAAGAATGTAATAACTACGATTTGCTTAAGAATGATGACAACAGTTCATTTCAGCTAATAAACACATTATCTCATTTGTCGTTTTTGGGATATATTTATTACAAAACTTTAAAGTGGTATGGCTACAATTCAATACTTCTAAGAAGTACGCATGTAACTAATTGTCCTTACAAGAATGTAATAACTACGATTTGCTTAAGAATGATGACAACAGTTCAATTCAGCTAAATAGAACACATGAATCTCATTTGTCGTTTTTGAGATATATTTATTACAAAACTTTAAAGTGGTATATTTCCAATTCAATACTTCTAAGAAGTACGCGTGTTGCTAATTGTCCTTACAAGAATGTAATAACTACGATTTGCTTAAGAATGATGACAACAGTTCATTCAGCTTAATAGAACACATGTATCTCATTTGTCGTTTTTGGGATATATTTATTAAAAACTTTAAAGTGGTATGACTACAATTCAATACTTCTAAGTAGAACGCATGTAATATTGTCCTTACAAGAATGTAATAACTACGATTTGCTTAAGAATGATGACAACAGTTAATTCAGCTATATAGAACCATGTATCCATTTGTCGTTTTTGGGATATATTTATTACAAAACTTTAAAGTGGTAATGGTTACAATTCAATACTTCTAAGAAGTACGCGTGTAGCTAATTGTCCTTACAAGAATGTAATAACTACGATTTGCTTAAGAATGATGACAACAGTTCATTTCAGCTTAATAGAACACATGTATCTCATTTGTCGTTTTTGGGATATATTTATTACAAAACTTTAAAGTGGTATGGCTACAATTCAATAGTTCTAAAAATTCGCATGTAACTAATTGTCCTTACAAGAATGTAATAACTACGATTTGCTTAAGAATGATGACAACAGTTCATTTCAGCTAATAGAACACATGTATCTCATTTGTCGTTTTTGGGATATATTTATTACAAAACTTTAAAGTGGATATGGCTACAATTCAATACTTCTAAGAAGTACGCGTGTAACTAATTGTCCTTACAAGAAAAGTGGTATGGTACAATTCAATACTCTAAGAAGTCGCATGTACTAATTGTCCTTACAAGAATGTAATAACTACGATTTGCTTAAGAATGATGACAACAGTTCATTCAGCTAATAGAACACATGTATCTCATTTGTCGTTTTTGGATATATTTATTACAAAACTTTAAAGTGGTATGGCTACAATTCAATACTCTAAAAGTTCGCATGTAACTAATTGTCCTTACAAGAATGTAATAACTACGATTTGCTTAAGAATGATGACAACAGTTCATTCAGCTAATAGAACACATGTATCTCATTTGTCGTTTTTGGGATATATTTATTACAAAACTTTAAAGTGGTATGCTACAATTCAATACTTCTAAGAAGTACGCATGTAACTAATTGTCCTTACAAGAATGTAATAACTACGATTTGCTTAAGAATGATGACAACAGTTCAATTCAGCTAATAGAAACATGTATCTCATTTGTCGTTTTTGGATATATTTATTACAAAACTTTAAAGTGTATGCTACAATTCAATACTTCTAAGAAGTACGCTGTAACTAATTGTCCTTACAAGAATGTAATAACTACGATTTGCTTAAGAATGATGACAACAGTTCATTCAGCTATAATAGAACACATGTATTCATTTGTCGTTTTGGGATATATTTATTACAAACTTTAAAGTGTATGGTTTCAATTCAATACTTAAGAAGTCGCGTGTCTAATTGTCCTTACAGAATGTAATAACTACGATTTGCTTAAGAATGATGACAACAGTTCATTTCAGCTAATAGAACACATGTATCCATTTGTCTTTTTGGGATATATTTATTACAAAACTTTAAAGTGTATGGTACAATTCAATACTTCTAAGAAGTACGCTGTACTAATTGTCCTTACAAGAATGTAATACTACGATTTGCTTAAGAATGATGACAACAGTTTCATTCAGCTAAATAGAACACATGTATCTCATTTGTCGTTTTTGGATATATTATTACAAAACTTTAAAGTGGTAGGTACAATTCAATACTTCAAGAATTCGTGTCTAATTGTCCTTACAAGAATGTAATAACTACGATTTGCTTAAGAATGATGACAACAGTTCAATTCAGCTATATAGAACACATGTATCTCATTTGTCGTTTTTGGGATATATTTATTACAAAACTTTAAAGTGTATGGCTACAATTCAATACTTCTAAGAAGTACGCATGTAACTAATTGTCCTTACAAGAATGTAATAACTACGATTTGCTTAAGAATGATGACAACAGTTCAATTCAGCTAAATAGAACACATGTATCTCATTTGTCGTTTTTGGGATATATTTATTAAAAACTTTAAAGTGGTATGGCTACAATTCAATACTTCTAAGAAGTACGCTGTAGCTAATTGTCCTTACAAGAATGTAATAACTACGATTTGCTTAAGAATGATGACAACAGTTCAATTTCAGCTAAATAGAACACATGTATCTCATTTGTCGTTTTTGGGATATATTTATTACAAAACTTTAAAGTGGTTATGTTCAATTCAATACTTCTAAGAAGTACGCGTGTAGCTAATTGTCCTTACAAGAATGTAATAACTACGATTTGCTTTAAGAATGATGACAACAGTTCATTTCAGCTTATATAGAACACATGTATCACATTTGTCGTTTTTGGGATATATTTATTACAAAACTTTAAAGTGGTATGGCTACAATTCAATACGTTCTAAGAAGTTACGCATGTACTAATTGTCCTTACAAGAATGTAATAACTACGATTTGCTTAAGAATGATGACAACAGTTCAAATTCAGCTATATAGAACACATGTATCTCATTTGTCGTTTTTGGGATATATTTATTACAAAACTTTAAAGTGTTATGGTTACAATTAATACTTCTAAGAAGTACGCGAGTAGCTAATTGTCCTTACAAGAATGTATAACTACGATTTAATGATGACAACAGTTCATTTCAGCTTAATAGAACACATGTATCTCACTTGTCGTTTTGAATATATTTATTACAAAACTTTAAAGTGGTATGGTTACAATTCAATACTTCTAAGAAGTACGCGTGTAGCTAATTGTCCTTACAAGAATGTAATAACTACCATTTGCTTAAGAATGATGGCAACAGTTCAATTCAGCTATATAGAACACATGTATCACATTTGTCGTTTTTGGGATTTTTTTTTACAAAACTTTAAAGTTGTATGGCTACAATTCAATACGTCTAAGAAGTTCGCATGTAACTAATTGTCCTTACAAGAATGTAATATCTACGATTTGCTTAAGAATGATTACAACAGTTCATTTCAGCTTAATAGAACACACTTATATCATTTGTCGTTTTTGGGATATATTTATTACAAAACTTTAAATATGGTATGGCTACAATTCAATACGTCTAAGAAGTTCGCATGTAACTAATTGGCCTTACAAGAATGTAATAACTACGATTTGCTTAAGAATGATGACAGTTCAATTCAGCTAAATAGAACACATGTATCTCATTTGTCGTTTTTTTGATATATTTATTATAAAACTTTAAAGTGGTATGACTACCATTCAATACTTCTAAGAAGAACGCATGTAAATAATTGTCCTTATAAAAATGTAATAACTATGATTTGTTTAAGAATGATGACAACAGTTCAATTCAGCTATATAGAACGCATGTATCACATTTTTCGGGTTTTTAGATATATTTATTACAAAACTTTAAGTGGAATGGTTACAATTCAATACTTCTAAGAAGTACGCGTGTTGCTAATTTTCCTAACAAGAATGTAATAACTACGATTTGCTTAAGAATGATGACAACAGTTCATTTCAGCTTAATAGAACACATATATCTCATTTGTCGTTTTTTTGATATATTTATTACAAAACTATAAAGTGGTATGGCTACAATTCAAAACGTCTAAGAAGTTCGCATGTAACTAATTGTCCTTACAAGAATGTAATAACTACGATTTGCTTAAGAATGATGACAACAGTTCATTTCAGCTAAATAGAACACATGTATCTCATTTGTCGTTTTTGGGATATATTTATTACAAAACTTTAAAGTGGTATATTTCCAATTCAATACTTCTAAGAAGTACGCGTGTTGCTAATTGTCCTTACAAGAATGTAATAACTACGATTTGCTTAAGAATGATGACAACAGTTCATTTCAGCTTAATAGAACACATGTATCACATTTGTCGTTTTTGAGATATATTTATTACAAAACTTTAATGTGGTATGGCTACAATTCAAAAGGTCTAAGAAGTTCGCATGTAACGAATTGTCCTTACAAGAATGTAATAACTACGAATTGCTTAAGAATGATGCAACAGTTCAATTCAGCTATATAGAACACATGTATCTCATTTGTCGTTTTTGGGATATATTTATTACAAAACTTTAAAGTGTTAATGCTACAATTCAATACGTCTAAGAAGTTCGCATGTAACTAATTGTCCTTACAAGAATGTAATAACTACGATTTGCTTAAGAATGATTACAACAGTTCAATTCAGCTAAATAGAACACATGTATCTCATTTGTCGTTTTTTGGATATATTTATTATAAAACTTTAAAGTGGTATGACTACAATTCAATACTTCTAAGAAGAACGCATGTAAATAATTGTCCTTATAAAAATGTAATAACTAGATTTGTTTAATAATGATGACAACAGTTCAATTCAGCTATATAGAACGCATGTATCACATTTGTCGTTTTTGGGATATATTTATTACAAAACTTTAAAGTGGAATGGGTACAATTCAATACTTCTAAGAAGTACGCGTGTTGCTAATTTTCCTTACAAGAATGTAATAACTACGATTTGCTTAAGAATGATGACAACAGTTCATTTCAGCTTAATAGAACATCATGTATCTCATTTGTCGTTTTTGGGATATATTTATTACAAAACTTTAAAGTTGTATGGCTACAATTCAATAGTTAAGAAGTTCGATTTTTAAACTAATTGTCCTTACAAGAATATAAACTACGATTTGTTAAGGGAAAGATGCAACAGTTCATTTCAAACTAATAGAACACATGAATCATTTTTTGTTTTTGGATATATTTATTACAAAAACTTTTAAAGTGGTATTTTCAATTCAAAAACTTTAAGGAATACGCGGTAGCTAATTGTTTCCCTTTCAAGAATGTTTAAAAATACATTTGCTTAAGAATGATGACAAGTTATTTCAGCTTAATAGAACAATGTATCTCATTGTGTTTTTGGGATATATTTATAAAAACTTAAAGTGGTTGGCAAAAAAATTCTAAGAAGACGCATGGGAAATTTTGTCCTTAAAATGTAATAACTGAATTGTTTTAAGAAGATTACAACCCGTTAATTTTTGTAAATTTGAAACACAGTATCATTGTCGTTTTTTTGGGGTATTTTATTACAAAACTTTAAGGGATATTCAATTAAATCTTCTAGAAGTCGCGTGTTGCTAATTTTCCTTACAGAATGTAATTTAAATTTCGATTGCTTAAGAATGATGACAACAGTTCATTTAGTTTTAAAACATGATCTCATTTTCGTTTTTGGATATATTTTTTTACAAAACTTTAAAGTGTATGGGTACAATTCAAACGGGCTAAAATTCGCATGTAACTAATTTTCCTTACAGAATGTAATAAATACATTTGCTTAAGAAAGATGGCAAACAGTTCATTCTGTATATAAAAAAATGTATCTCATTTGTCGTTTTTGGGATATATTTATCCAAAATTTAAATGTTTTGTCAATTCAATACTTCTAAAGAACCATGGTAACTAATTTTTCCTTCAAGATGGAAATAACTACGATTTGCTTAAGAATGATGACAACAGTTAATTCACTATAAAAGAACAATGTATCTCATTTGTCGTTTTTGGGTTTTATTACAAAATTTAAAAATGTATGTTTACAATTCAATTCTTCTAAGAAGTTCGCTGTTCTAATTTCCTTACAAGAAAGTAATATACTACGATTTAATGATGAAACAGTTCATTCAGCTTATAGAACAATGTATCTATTGTCGTTTTTAATATATTTATTACAAATTTTAAGTTTTAGGCTACATTCAATACTTTAAGAAGTTCCTTAATAATTGTCTTTACAGAAAGTAATAACCTACGATTTGCCCTTTAAAAATGATACAGAATTACTTTAATAGAACCCTGTTCTCATTTGTCGTTTTTGGGTATATTTATTACAAAAATTTAAAAATGTTTTGGCTACAAATTTAATACTTCTAAAAAAAACGCATTAACTAATTGTTTAAAAAAAATGTAATAACTACGATTTGTTAAGATGATGACAACGTTATTTTTAGCTTAATAGAACACTGTATTCATTTTTCGTTTTTTTGGGTTATTTATTTAAAAATTTTTTAAAAGGGGGATGGCTACAATTCATAAATATATCCCAAAAAAAGGGCAAAGAAAACAAAGTGTTTTATTTTGCCCGAAATTTAACTGTTTTCAACAATCTTAAGCCCAAAACGTAGTTAAATTTCATTCTTGTAAGGAAAAATTAAATTTTTAAAAAAAAATTTCGAACTTCTTAGAGTATTGAAAATTTTGCCATACCACTTTAAAGTTTTGTTAATAAATATATCCCAAAAAAAGCAAATGAGTACCCGGGTTCTTTTTAAAGCTGAAATGAAAATGTTTTCATTATTCTTAAACAAATCGTAGTTATTACTTCAGAAGGACAATTAGAAAAGCTAAATTCCCTTTGACGTTTTGAAATTTTTAGCCATACCAAATTTTTTAAATTTTTGTAATAAAAATATTCCCAAAAACGACAAATAGTACATGTTTTTTCTTTTTTAGCTGAAAAGGTTTGGGCATCTTCCTAAACAAATGGTTTGTTAATTTCATTCTTGTAAGGGCAATTAGTTACTTTCGGCTTCTTTGAAAAAATTGGGAAATTTTAGTCAAACCATTTAAATTTTTGGGAATAAATATATCCCAAAAACGACAAAAAGAGGGTAATGTGTTCTAAAGCTGAAATTAAACTGTTTTCATCATTTTAAAAAACGTAGTTATTACATTTTGTAAGGAAAAATTATTACAGCGAATTTTTTAAAAAGTAAATTTAATTGTTCCCCCACCATTTTAAAGTTTTGTAATAAATATATCCCAAAAACGACAATTTAGATTAATTTTGGGTTTAAATTTTTCTGAAATGAATGTTACAAAACATTCCCTTTAAACAAATCGTAGTTAAAAAAAATTTTGTAAAACAATTAGAAAAGCAATTTTTTTTTAGAATTTTTGAATTGTAACCATACCACTTTTAAAATTTTTTTTAAAAAATATATCCCAAAAAGACAAATAAAATTTCAGTTTCTATTTAAAACCGAAAAAGAAATTTTGTCCTTTATTCTTAAGCAAATCTTTTTTATTACATTCTTGTAAGGCAATTTTGTTTAAAATGCCCCTTCTTAAATTTTTTTGAATTGTACAAAAAAATTTAAAGGGTTTTTTAATAAAAATATTCCCCAAAAAAAGACAAATGAGATACATTGTTTCCCATTTAAACTGAAAAAAATGTTTTCACATTTTTAAAACGTTTTTATTACATTCTTGTTTAAGGGGCAAATTTTGAACCGCTTTCTTTTAGAAGTAATTTTAATTTAAAACCCTTCCCCTTTAAAGTTTTGTAAAAAATATACCCCAAAAAAGACAAAAAAACATGTGGTTTATTTAGCTGAAATTTAAAATTTTGTCCTTTATTCTTTGCAAATGTTTTTTATTACATTCTTGGGAAGGAAAAATTTTTTTTTGCGAAATTCTTAGAAGGGATTGAATTGTAGCCAAACCCCTTTAAAGTTTTGTAATAAAAATATCCCAAAAAAGACAAATTAGATACAGGTTCTTAACTGAAAGAACTGTTGCCCCAAATTTTTTAAGCAAAACGTATTTATTAAATTCAATTTTAAAGGGCCCAAAAAAAAACCCCGGGGAAATTCTTAGACTTTTGAATTGTAGCCCAAACCCCTTTTTTAAATTTTGTAATTTAAAAAATATCCCCAAAAAACCCACAAATGAATACATGTGTTTATTTTGGGTGAATTAAAATGTTGTCATCAAATTTTTAAGGAAAACGTAGTTATTACATTCTTGTAAGGGGGCCCAATTTTGTTACATGCGCTTCTTTGAAGATTGAATTTGTTCCAAACCAATTTAAAGTTTTTAATAAATATATCCCCAAAAAACGGGGCAAATGGATACATGTGTTTTTTATTTGCAAATTTAAAATGTTGTCCCTAAATTTTTAACAAATCGTATTATTACATTCTTGTAAAAAAAAAATTAGAAAAGCAAATTCCTAGAGTATTGAATTGTAACCATTTCCCCTTTAAATTTTTTTTAATTTAAAAATATCCCAAAACACAAATGAGGGTAATTTTGTTCTAAATTTTGCTGAAAAAGAACTGTTTCATCATTCTTAAGCAAAAACGAGTTATTTCATTTTGTAAGGGGCAAATTTGTTTAAAGCTTTTTCCTTTTGAAAATATTTAATTGTAACCATAAAACCCCTTTTAAAATTTTGTAATTTAAAAAAATCCCAAAAAAAGACAAGGGGTTTCTTTTTTCATTTAGCTTTAAATTTAACTGTTGCCCTCATTCCCTTTAAACCCAAACCCTTTTATTACATTTTTTGTAAGGACCCCTTTAAATTTTCATGCGAACTTTTAGGTATTTAAAATTTAGCCAAACAACTTTAAAGTTTTGTAATAAAAAAACCCAAAAACCAAATGAGATACATTGTTTTATTTAAACTGAAAAAACGGGTTTTTTATTTATTCTTAGCCCAAAACGAGTTTTTTTAAAAATTTTTTTTGTTGGACAATTAGTTTCTGCGAACCCTTTTTAGAAGTTATTGAATTTAAAAAAAACCCCTTTTTAAAGTTTTTTTAATAAAAAATTTTTCCCAAAAACGACAAATAAAATTTCTGTGTTCCCATTAAAAACTGAAAATTTAACGTTTTTCCCTCATTTAAAAAACGTAGTTTTTACATTCTTGTAAGGGCAATTAGAAAAGGGGTACTTCTTTGAAGGGATTGAATTGTAGCCATTTAAAACTTTAAAGTTTTGTAATAAATATATCCCAAAAAAAAATAATTTTTTTTTAAAGGGAAAAACTTTTTTCCCTATTTTAAAAAATCTTTTTAACATTTGAAGGACTTTTTTGGGAATTTAACATTAATTTAAAAATTTAAATTTTTAAAAAAATCCCAAAAAAAAAAAAATGGGAAAAATTTTTTCTATTCTAAAAAACGTTGTATCATCTTGAAAAAAAATTTTTTTTCAAATTTTTTAAAAGGGCAAAATTTTTAATCAAATTTTTAAAGTTTAATTTACCAAAAAAAATTTTAAATTTTTAATAAAAATAAAAGGGTAATGGTTCTATTTTGTAAGAAATTTTTATCAAAAACTTTTTAACTTTGAAAAAAAACTAATTTTTTTAGAATATTAAGAAAAAACTTTTTAAAAATTTTTAAAAAAAATTTCCCAAAAGAAAATGAGTCATTTTTTTAAACGAAATGAAATGTTTTCATAATTTAAACATTTTAAAATTTTTAAAAATTAAAAACACAAAAAAAAATTGTAAATTTAGTTTTTTTTTTTATATCCCCAAAAAAAAATAATTTTGTTTAAAATAGAATGAACTTTGCTATTTTAAACAAAACTTTTTAATTTTGTAAAATTTAACGCCTTTTGAAGTTTAAAAATTTTGCAAAAAATTTTAAAATTTTTGAAATTTTCCCAAAAAAAAAATTAGTACAGGTTTTATTAAATAAAATTTTTTTAAAATTATTTTAAAATTTTAAAAAAAAATTTTAATAAAACCCCTTAAATTTTTTAAAAAAAAAAAAAAAAAAACAAAAATTTTGGTTTTTTGGGAAAAACTTATTTTTTTAAAAAAGAAAAAAACTTTTTTAAACAAATTTAAAATTTTTAAAATTAAGAAAAACCTTTTTTTTTTTTTTTTTTAAATTTTTTTATTTTCCCCCCCCCCCCCCCCCCCCCCCCCCCCCCCAAAAACGACAAATGGATACATGTGTTCTATTAAACTGAATTAAAATGTTGTCATCATTCTTATGCAAATCGAAGTTATTACATCTTGTAAGGACAATTAGTTAGATGCGTACTTCTTAGAAGTATTGAAATTGTAGCCTAAACATTTAAAGTTTTGTAATAAAAAATATCCCAAAACGCAAAATGGAAAACATGTGTTTTATATAGCTGAATTGAAAATGTTGCCATCTTCTTAAGCAAATCGTAGTTATTACATTCTTGTAAGGACAATTAGTAAGCGTACTTCTTAGAAGTATTAATTGTAACCATAACCCCTTTAAAGTTTTGTAATAAAATATCCAAAAACGACAAATGGATTTCATGTGTTCTATTTTAACTGAATGAACTGTTGTATCATTTTAAATCGTAGTTATTACTTCTTTTAAGGAAATTTGCAACACGCGTACTTCTTAGAAGTATTGAATTGTAACCATAACCCCTTTAAAGTTTTGTAATAAATATATCCAAAAAAGACAAATTTAGATACATGTGTTCTATTTTAAACTGAATTTAACTGTTGTCATCATTTAAGCAAATCGTTTGTTATTACATTCTTTTTTAAGGACAATTAGTTACATGCGTTCTTCTTAGAAGTATTGAATTGTAGCCATAACACTTTTAAAGTTTTGGAATAAATATATCCAAAAACCCACAAATGAGATACAGTGTTTATATAGCGAATAGAACTGTTGGGCCCTCATTCTTAAGCAAATGTAGTTATTACATTCTTGTAAGGACAATTAGTTACATGCGAACTTCTTAGACGTATTGAATTGTAAACCATACCACATTAAAGTTTTGTAATAAATATATCTCAAAAACGAAAATGAGATACATGTGTTCTATTAGCTGAATGAACTGTTGTCATCATTCTTAAGCAAATCGTAGTTATTACATCTTGTAAGAAATTAGTAATGCGTACTTCTTAGAAGTATTGAATTGTACCTAACTTTAAAGTTTTGTAATAAATATATCCAAAAACGACAAATGGATACATGTGTTCTTTAGCTGAATTGAACTGTTGTCATCATTCTTAACAATCGTAGTTATTACATTCTTGTAAGGACAATTAGTTACATGCGTACTTCTTAGAAGTATTGAATTGTAGCTACCACTTTAAAGTTTTGTAATAAATATATCCCAAAAACGACAAATGAGATACATGTGTTCTATTAGCTGAATGAATGTTGTCATCATTCTTAAGCAAATCGTAGTATTACATTCTTGTAAGGACAATTAGTTACATGCGAACTTCTTAGAGTATTGAATTGTAGCCATACCACTTTAAAGTTTTGTAATAAATATATCCAAAAACGACAAATGAGATACATGTGTTCTATTAAGCTGAAATGAACTGTTGTCATCATTCTTAAGCAAATCGTAGTTATTACATTCTTGTAAGGACAATTAGTACATGGAACTTCTTAGAGTATGAATTGTACCATACCACTTAAAGTTTTGTAATAAATATATCCCAAAAACGACAAATGAGATACATGTGTTCTATTAGCTGAATGAACTGTTGTCTCATTCTTAAGCAATCGTAGTTATTACATTCTTGTAAGGACAATTAGTTACTGCGACTTCTTTAAAGTATTGAATTGTATACCACTTTAAAGTTTTGTAATAATATATCCCAAAAACGACAAATGAGATACATGTGTTCTATTAGCTGAATGAACTGTTGTCATCATTCTTAAGCAAATCGTAGTTATTACATTCTTGTAAGGACAATTAGTTACATGCGTACTTCTTAGAAGTATTGAATTGTAGCCATACCACTTTAAAGTTTTGTAATAAATATATCCCAAAAACGACAAATGAGATACATGTGTTCTATTATAGCTGAATTGAACTGTTGTCATCATTCTTAAGCAAATCGTAGTTATTACATTCTTGTAAGGACAATTAGCTACAGCGCTACTTCTTAGAAGTATTGAATTGTAACCATACCACTTTAAAGTTTTGTAATAAATATATCCAAAAACGACAAATGAGATACATGTGTTCTATTAAGCTGAATGAACTGTTGTCATCATTCTTAAGCAAATCGTAGTTATTACATTCTTGTAAGGACAATTAGTACATGCGTACTTCTTAGAGTATTGAATTGTAGCATACCACTTTAAAGTTTTGTAATAAATATATCCCAAAAACGACAAATGAGATACATGTGTTCTATTTTAGCTGAAATGAACTGTTGCATCATTCTTAAGCAAATCGTAGTTATTACATTCTTGTAAGGACAATTAGTTACATGCGAACTTCTTAGACGTATTGAATTGTAGCCATACCACTTTAAAGTTTTGTAATAAATATATCCCAAAAACGACAAATGAGATACATGTGTTCTATTAAGCTGAAATGAACTGTTGTCATATTCTTAAGCAAATCGTAGTTATTACATTCTTGTAAGGACAATTAGTTACAGCGTACTTCTTAGAAGTATTGAATTGTAGCTATACCACTTTAAAGTTTTGTAATAAATATATCCCAAAAACGACAAATGAGATACATGTGTTCTATATAGCTGAAATTGAACTGTTGTCATCATTCTTAAGCAAATCGTAGTTATTACATTCTTGTAAGGACAATTAGTACAGCGACTTCTTAGAAGTATTGAATTGAATACACTTAAGTTTGTATAAATATATCCAAACGACAAATGAGATACAGTGTTTATTTAGCTGAAATGAACTGTTGTCATTTTTAAGCAAATCGTAGTTATTACATTCTTGTAAGGACAATTAGTAATCGACTTCTTAGAAGTTGAATTGACATAATTTAAAGTTTTGTAAAATATATCCAATGTTCTTTTAGCTTGAATGAAATGTTGTCATCATTCTTAAGCAAATCGTAGTTTACATTCTTTAAAGGAAATTTGTTAATTGCGAACTTATTAGAGTATTGAATTGTAGCATACACATATTTAAAGTTTGTTAATAATATTATCTAAAAAGAGCAAATGGATTCTTGTGTTTTATTAGCTGAATTGAATGTTGTCATCATTTCTTAACAAATCGTAAATTGTACATTTTGTAAGGACAATTAGAATTGCATCTTTAAAGCTATTGAATTGTAGTTACATACATTTAAAGTTTTGTAATAATATATTCTTAAAAAGATCAATGAGATACATTGTTTTATAAAGCTGAAATGAATGTTGTACATTCTTAAGCAAATGTTAGTATTACTTTGTACATTTAAGCAAATCGTAGTTTATACTATCTTGTAATGGACAATTAGCCATACACGTTTAATTCTTAATATTAATTGTAAATACCAACTTAAATTTATGTAATTAATATATCCAAAAACGAATAGATACTGTTGTCATCATTCTTAAGCAAATCGTAGTTATTACATTCTTGTAAGGACAATTAGTTACATGCGTACTTCTTAGAAGTATTGAATTGTAGCATACCACTTTAAAGTTTTGTAATAAATATATCCCAAAAACGACAAATGAGATACATGTGTTCTATTTAGCTGAATTGAACTGTTGTCATCATTCTTAAGCAAATCGTAGTTATTACATTCTTGTAAGGACAATTAGTTACATGCGAACTTCTTAGACGTATTGAATTGTAGCCATACCACTTTAAAGTTTTGTAATAAATATATCCAAAAACGACAAATGAGATATGTGTTCTATTAAGCTGAAATGAACTGTTGTCATCATTCTTAAGCAAATCGTAGTTATTACATTCTTGTAAGGACAATTAGCTACACGCGTACTTCTTAGAAGTATTGAATTGTAGCATACCACTTTAAAGTTTTGTAATAAATATATCCCAAAAACGACAAATGAGATACATGTGTTCTATTATAGCTGAAATTGAACTGTTGTCATCATTCTTAAGCAAATCGTAGTTATTACATTCTTGTAAGGACAATTAGTTACATGCGTACTTCTTAGAAGTATTGAATTGTAGCCATACCACTTTAAAGTTTTGTAATAAATATATCCCAAAAACGACAAATGAGATACATGTGTTCTATTAAGCTGAATGAACTGTTGTCATCATTCTTAAGCAAATCGTAGTTATTACATTCTTGTAAGGACAATTAGTTACATGCGAACTTCTTAGACGTATTGAATTGTAGCCATACCACTTTAAAGTTTTGTAATAAATATATCTCAAAAACGACAAATGAGATACATGTGTTCTATTAAGCTGAATTGAACTGTTGTCATCATTCTTAAGCAAATCGTAGTTATTACATTCTTGTAAGGACAATTAGTTACATGCGTACTTCTTAGAAGTATTGAATTGTAGCCATACCACTTTAAAGTTTTGTAATAATTATATCCCAAAAACGACAAATGAGATACATGTGTTCTATTAGCTGAATTGAACTGTTGCATCATTCTTAAGCAAATCGTAGTTATTACATTCTTGTAAGGACAATTAGTTACATGCGAACTTCTTAGACGTATTGAATTGTAGCCATACCACTTTAAAGTTTTGTAATAAATATATCCAAAAACGACAAATGAGATACATGTGTTCTATTAAGCTGAATGAACTGTTGTCATCATTCTTAAGCAAATCGTAGTTATTACATTTTGTAAGGACAATCAATTAGCTACTCGCGTACTTCTTAGAAGTATTGAATTGTAACCATTCCACTTTAAAGTTTTGTAATAAATATATCCCAAAAACGACAAATGGATACATGCGTTCTATATAGCTGAATTGAACTGTTGTCATCATTCTTAACAAATCATAGTTATTACATTTTTAAAGGACAATAATTTACATGCGTTCTACTTAGAAGTATTGAATTGTAGTCATACCACTTTAAAGTTTTATAATAAATATATCCCAAAAACGACAAATGAGATACATGTGTTCTATTTAGCTGAATTGAACTGTTGTCATCATTCTTAAGCAAATCGTAGTTATTACATTCTTGTAAGGACAATTAGTTACATGCGAATTCTTAGACGTATTGAATTGTAGAAAAACCATATTTAAAGTTTTGTAATAAATATATCCCAAAAACGACAAATGAGATAAGTGTGTTCTATTAAGCTGAAATGAACTGTTTTCATCATTCTTAAACAAATCGTAGTTATTACATTCTTGTAAGGACAATTAGCAACACGCGTATTTCTTAGAAGTATTGAATTGTAACCATACACTATAAAGTTTTGTAATAAATATATCCCAAAAAACGACAAATGAGATACATGTGTTCTATTAGCTGAATGAACTGTTTCATCATTCTTAACAAATCGTAGTTATTACATTCTTGTAAGGACAATTAGTTACATGCGAACTTCTTAACGTATTGAATTGTAGCCATACCACTTAAAGTTTTGTAATAAATATATCCAAAAACGACAAATGAGATACATGTGTTCTATTAAGCTGAAATGAACTGTTGTCATCATTCTTAAGCAAATCGTAGTTATTACATTCTTGTAAGGACAATTAGTTAGATGCGTACTTCTTAGAAGTATTGAATTGTAGCCATAACACTTTAAAGTTTTGTAATAATTATATCCCAAAAACGACAAATGAGATAATGTGTTCTATTAAGCTGAAATTGAACTGTTGTCATCATTCTTAAACAAATCGTAGTTATTACATTTTGTAAGGACAATTAGTTACACGCGTACTTCTTAGAAGTATTGAATTGTAACCATACACTTTAAAGTTTTGTAAAAATATATCCCAAAAACGACAAATGAGATACATGTGTTCTATTTAGCTGAATTGAACTGTTGTCATCATTCTTAAGCAAATCGTAGTTATTACATTCTTGTAAGGACAATTAGTACATGCGTACTTCTTAGAGTATTGAATTGTAGCCATACCACTTTAAAGTTTTGTATAAATATATCCAAAAACGACAAATGAGATACATGTGTTCTATTAGCTGAATGAACTGTTTCATCATTCTTAAGCAAATCGTAGTTATTACATTCTTGTAAGGACAATTAGTAAGCGACTTCTTAGAGTATTGAATTGTAGCCATACACTTTAAAGTTTTGTAAAAATATATCCAAAAACGACAAATGAGATACATGTTTCTATTTAGCTGAATACTGTTGTCATCATTCTAAGCAAATCGTAGTTATTACATTTTGTAAGACAATTAGTTACATGCGATTCTTAGAGTATTGAATTGTACCATAAACTTTAAAGTTTGTAATAAATATATCCCAAAAACGACAAATGAGATCATGTTCTATTAAGCTGAATGAACTGTTGTCATATTCTAAGCAAATGTAGTTATTACATTCTTGTAAGGACAATAGTACTGGTACTTTTAGATATTGAATTGTACCATACACTTTAAAGTTTTGTAATAAATATATCCCAAAAACGACAAATGAGATACATGTGTTCTATATAGCTGAATTGAACTGTTGTCATCATTCTTAAGCAAATCGTAGTTATTACATTCTTGTAAGGACAATTAGCTACAGCGTACTTCTTAGAAGTATTGAATTGTAGTCATACCACTTTAAAGTTTTTAATAAATATATCCCAAAAACGACAAATGAGATACATGTGTTCTTTATAGCTGAATTGAATGTTGCATCATTCTTAAGCAAATCGTAGTTATTACATTCTTGTAAGGACAATTAGCTACACGCGTACTTCTTAGAAGTATTGAATTGTACATACCACTTTAAAGTTTTTAATAAATATACCCAAAAACGACAAATGAATACATGTGTTCTATTAGCTGAATTGAACTGTTGTCATCATTCTTAAGCAAATCGTAGTTATTACATTCTTGTAAGGACAATTAGTTACATGCGTTCTTCTTAGAAGTATTGAATTGTAGCATACCACTTAAAGTTTGTAATAAATATACCCAAAAACGACAAATGAGATACATGTGTTCTATTAAGTGAAATGAACTGTTGTCATCATTCTTAAGCAAATCGTAGTTATTACATTCTTGTAAGGACAATTAGTTAGAATTGTACTTCTTAGAAGTATTGAATTGTAGCATAACACTTTAAATTTTGTAATAAATATATCCCAAAAACGACAAATGAGATACATGTGTTCTATATAGCTGAATGAACTGTTGCATCATTCTTAAGCAAATCGTAGTTATTACATTCTTGTAAGGACAATTAGTTACATGCGAACTTCTTAGACGTATTGAATTGTAGCCATACCACTTTAAAGTTTTGTAATAAATATACCCAAAAACGACAAATGAGATACATATGTTCTATTAAGTGAATGAACTGTTGTCATCATTCTTAAGCAAATCGTAGTTATTACATTCTTGTAAGGACAATTAGTTACATGCGAAGTTTTAGATTTTGAATTGTAGCCATACCACTTTATAGTTTGTAATAAATATATCCAAAACGACAAATGAGAACATGTGTTCTATAAGCTGAAATGAACTGTTGTCATCATTCTTAAGCAAATCGTAGTTATTACATTCTTGTAAGGAAATTAGCAACAGCGTACTTCTTAGAAGTATTGAATTGTACATTCCACTTAAAGTTTTAAATAAATATATCCCAAAAACGACAAATGGATACATGCGTTCTATATAGTGAATTTAACTGTTGTCATCATTCTTAAACAAATCATAGTTATTACATTTTTAAGGACAATAATTTACATGCGTTTCTTAGAAGTATTGAATTGTAGTCATACCACTTTAAGTTTTATAATAAATATATCCAAAAACGACAAATGAGATACATGTGTTCTATTAAGCTGAAATGAACTGTTGTCATCATTCTTAAGCAAATCGTAGTTATTACATTCTTGTAAGGACAATTAGCAACACGCGTACTTCTTAGAAGTATTGAATTGGAAATATACCACTTTAAAGTTTTGTAATAAATATATCCAAAAACGACAAATGAGATCAATGTGTTTATTAGCTGAATTGAACTGTTGTCATCATTCTTAAGCAAATCGTAGTTATTACATTCTTGTAAGGACAATTAGTTACATGCGAACTTCTTAGACGTATTGAATTGTAGCCATACCATATTTAAAGTTTTGTAATAAATATATCCCAAAAACGACAAATGAGATAATGTGTTTTATTAAGCTGAAATGAACTGTTGTCATCATTCTTAAGCAAATCGTAGTTATTACATTCTTGTAAGGACAATTAGCAACACGCGTACTTCTTAGAAGTATTGAATTGTAGTCATACCACTTTAAAGTTTTTATAATAATATATCCAAAAACGATAAATGATACATTGTTCTATTAGCTGAATTGAACTGTTGTCATCATTCTTAAGCAAATCTAGTTATTACATTCTTGTAAGGACAATTAGTTACATGCGTTCTTCTTAGAAGTATTGAATTGTAGTCATACACTTTAAAGTTTTATAATAAATATATCCCAAAAACGACAAATGAGATACATGTGTTCTATTTAGCTGAATTGAACTGTTGTCATCAGTTCTTAAGCAAATCGTAGTTATTACATTCTTGTAAGGACAATTAGTTACATGCGTACTTCTTAGAAGTATTGAATTGTAGCCATACACTTTAAAGTTTTGTAATAAATATATCCAAAAACGACAAATGAGATACATGTGTTCTATTAGCTGAATTGAACTGTTGTCATCATTCTTAAGCAAATCGTAGTTATTACATTCTTGTAATGGACAATTAGTACAGCGATCTTAGACGTATTGAATTGTACCATCCAATTTAAATTTTGTAAAAATTTTCCAAAACGACAAATGGAAAAAGGTTCTATTAAGCGAAATGAACTGTTTCTCTTTTAAACAAATTGTTATTACATTTTAAGGCAATTAAACAGCGTTTTCTTAGAGTTTGAATGGGGGGCCCTACCCCTTTAAAGTTTTTTAATAAATATATAAAAACGACAAAAGAGTACATGTGTTTATTTAGCTGAATGAAAATGTCTTTATTCTTAAGCAATCGTAGTTATTACATTCTTGTAAGGACAAATTTGTTTCATGCGCTTCTTTGGTATTTAATTTAGCCCTACCCCCTTTTAAAATTTTGTAATAAATTATCCCAAAAAAAGACAAATGAGTAAATTTTTTTTTAAACTGAATTAACTGTTGTCATCATTCTTAGCAAATCGTAGTTTTACATTCTTGTAAGGAAAATTTGAACGGTATTTTTTGAAGTATTGAATTGTACATACCCCTTTAAAGTTTTTAAAAAATATCCAAAAACGACAAATGAGTACTGTGTTTATTTAGCTGAATGAACGTTGCATCTTTTAACAAATCTTAATTTTTTACATTTTTTGTGGACAAATTTGTTACATGCGAACTTTTAGACTTTTGAATTGTAGCCCTACCACTTTAAGTTTGTAATAAATATTCCCAAAACGACAAAAGAGATAATTGTTT
>JARBHB010000137.1:0-22283 GCA_029891345.1 Dryococelus australis
ACCTTAAAAGGCAAGGCAAAGACAAAAAAGTGGGGTTGTTCCCCCCCCCCCCCCCCCCCCTGCGAAGCAGGGGAAAAGTTTTTAAAACGTCCAAAATAATTTGGAAAATCAAGAATTGGGGGAAAAGCAATTTTTTAAATTGGCTATTCCTGGACAGTAAAGGCACTGGTCCCCACTAGTGGGGGGTTGGCCCCCGTTTCTGGGGAAAAAAATTTCAGTGAAATGTTTCTTTTCAAAAAAGAAAAAGACCCCTTTTCCAAAAGTAAAAATGGTAAAAAATGCCGGGTTGAAAAATGCTTTACTTTTTTAAAATAGAAAATAATTCCAGGGCACAAAAAGTAACCATCCCCCTGGGAATAGAAAAAACCAAAGTCATCGAAGCTGCACTGAAACCCCGATTTATTGCAAAAAATTTAAAACTTTTCTGTAAAAACCCGTTTTTTTTGGGATGTTTTTTTGCAAAAATTTTTTCTCCCGAAGGAAAATTTTTCCCATAAAACCTTTACTTTTTCAAACCCCCCCTTAAAAACAAAATTTTTTTGTGGGGGGGGAGAATTTGTATAAGTAATACCAAACCAAACCACTTTTTTAAAACATAAAAAGAGTTTCCCCCAGGAAAAATTTTTTTTTTTCCCCCCTGTTTGCCAAGGGCAAAGCACAAATCCCCCTAAAATGGGGGGTTTTTGGGGGGGGGACCCGGGGGGGGGCCCTAGAGGGGGGACAGTAGGAGCCCCCCGCACGGGGAAAAAAGGGGGAGGCGACTACCCGGAGATGAAAAAAACCCCCCAACCCCTGCTGCGTTTTTCACCCTTTTCATACGGCTCCTCCTTGGGGTGGGGGGGAACCCCGGACGGGGGGGTTGGGGGGAAAATGGCCCCCCTTGGGATTTCCCCTTTCCCCGGGGTGTTGCCCCCGGGTGGGAGAATACCCCCTTTTGCACGTGGGGTTTATAGCCCCAGGTTTTCCCCTTGACGGCCTCGGGGATCTTCGGGGGGGATGTTTTCGACATCTTTGGGCCCCGCCAGGGGGGCCCGGGGGGTTTTTGGGGTGTTTGGGAGGGAAAAGGCCCCCCCCCTAGAATCCCCTTTTTTCACAGAGTGGCCATAAGCTGGGACAGAATTGAAAACCCGGCCAAGATCAAAAATTCATTTTGTGAAAAAGCTATTTTGAAAACCCCTGTTTAAACACATGGCTTTTTTACTTTTTTAAAAATTCAAATCCCTGGGAAAGAATAATTAAAAAAAGTTTAATTTAAATTGAAATGAAAATTTTTTTTTTGAAGTTTAATTTTTTTTTAAATTATTTTTTTTTTTAAAAAACCTTTTTTGTTTTTTAAAATTGCCCACTGTTGGGGAAACACGTAAAACCCTAATTATTTTTTTTTTTTTATTTTTGTAAAAAAATTTTACCCCCCCTTTTTTATTAAAAAAAGGCATAACGTTGTTTTTTTAATTAGAATAGCTTTTTGTTATAGTTTTTGGCTTAATAAAACCTTTTATTATTAAAAAGTGATATAATTTTTTTTTTTTTCTTTTTTTAATTTTCCCTTTTAAAGATGTTTTTATGATAGAAAAAAATAAATAAAATTAAGATACAAAAGGAAAACCCCCCCCCAAACTGCTAGAAAACCAATTACTTTTTTTTTTAAAAAAGGATATGGAAACACATGTAAAATCACAGAGCCACTTAGGGAGGGGGGCCTCCCAAAAAAAGTCAAAAAACATTTTTTTCCACGTAATGTAAAAATTTTTTCAAAAATTTTTTTTTTGCCTGGGGGCCCGCTTTCTTCAGGCAAAAAAGGATGGCAAAAATTTTTCCCCAAAGAAAAAAACTGGCCCCCAGCCGCCAAAACAAAAAGCAACTTTTACACTACGTGAAAAAATGTTTTTTGTTCTTGTTTTTAAAGTGTTTTTTTCTATAAATAAACACCCTGTGGGCCCCCCAAAAACCCTTTGGGGGTGAAGACACGGAGATTCCCCCGGTGGTTATGGGCGCCAGTGTGTTTTTCCCCCAAGCACCCAAAACCCGGGGTCAGGGGGGTGCTGTGAGGGTTTTTTTTAGTTGTTTTTTCCCATCCCTGCGTACTTTTTTAAAACAACTTTTTTTTTCGTGACCCCTGGAATGTAAAACACTTTTAAAACTGGGGGTGGGTTTAATTTAACCCCCTACTAAATGACATTCACATTTTTTTTTACTGAAAGGCAAATTTTTTTATTTTTTCCAAAAATTTCCTTTTTCGTTTCCAGAAAAAAAAAAGTCCCCGATTCGTGTCCCTAGCCATTTTTCCAGTGGGTGAACCAAGCCCCGTAAAAAAAAAACTTGGCCCCAACCCCCCACTGGGGAAAAAAACTCCCGCGGTGGGTTAAAAAAAACAGCCTCTACAAGCAAAGGGGGGGCCCAAAAGCGCTAGATTGGACCCCAGGGTTTTTGCCCAGAGACCCCGGAACTTATAAATGAAAAATTGAAACCCCTGCGCGGTTTCCCTTTCCCCCAGCTAAAGCCCTTTTCCATCGGGAAAAATTTTTCCCGAAAAAAAAAATGCGGGGGTTTGGTGGATGGGGCTACAAATAAAGGGCTAGGGGAAAAATAAATATTTTGGGGTTTAAAAAAAACAAAAAAAAAACACTTGATGGGGAAAGGGGCCCACTGCCCCTGATAAGGAAAAAAAAAAACACACAAAAGTTTGTGAAAAATTTTTTTTTTTAGATGGGGTGGGGGTGGGGCCCCTGGTTTGGGGTTATAGTGGGAAAACCCCAAAAATTTTGGGCAATGTAAAAAAAAAAACCCTTAAGTCCCAAAAAAAACCCGGTTTCAAAAAAAATTTTTCCCCCCAAAAACTTTTCATCTGCAATTTGGGAAAAAAAAATTTTTCTTTGCCCCCTAAAAAGGACCTAAAAAAAAGCCCCTTGGGGAAAACCCCCCTTTTGGGGGGGAAAATAAAGTAAAAAATGGGGGGACCCCCTGGGTCGGAACAAAAGGGGGTTTTTTTAAAAATTTGAAAAAAAAAAAAAACCCTTTTGGGGCCAAAATTAACATATTTTTCCATGAGGTAAATTGATTTGGGTGCCAAATATGAAAGACAATTAGCCCTCAGAACACAGTGGATTGCGTTTTAAAACCTTGGTGGGGTTTTTTTGGGGCCCCCCATGGTCCCCCCCGGGGGGATATGGTCTTAAAAAAAAACAAAATATTTTCAAAAACCCCCCTTTAAATAATTTAAAACAAATATTACCCTTAAATGGTAAAAGTTCACAATGAAGCAAAAAAAAAACATTGGGAAAAAAACCCTAGACACAGGCAAGGGGTTTGAACACAAGGTAGTGCGGGGTCCCCCCCGGGCCCCTCTTTCCAAACCCCATTCCCCCCTTTTGTTTTTTTTCAAAACTCTAAAAAAACCCCCCCGATAGCGTAAAAATTATTTTTTTTTAAAAAAAAATTTGCATTAACTGGGGAATCTGGCAAAAAATGTTGCCAAGGCAAAAGGTTTTACTTGGTAATACAAAAGTCAACTATAAAAACCCATATCAAATGCAAAAAGATGAAGCCCCATACGTGACAGGCGTCTTACCCCTTGAAAAGCTCTCCAAAGGTGGGCCCGCAGGGGGGCCCCCAAAAAACCCCCCTACCCCTGGTGCCTAAGGGGGGTTTTTTATACAAGCCGGAAAAATGCTATGCCCGCAATTTGGGGAAAAATTAAATGGCAAATTTTAAAAAAAGTAAACAGTTTTTTTTTAAAAGAATTTTTAAGTTTAATTTTTTTTTGTTTTTTTTGGTTGTGGAAAACTGTTTCCCCCTTTTTTAAAAGGGTTTTTTACGCATGAAATATCGCCTTTTAATTTTTTTTTAGTGGCCGTGCCCTACTTTTTTAATTTCCCCAAAATTTCAGTATCGCACAAAACCCCCAAAAAATATTAAAACCAAATTTTTACAAAACATTTAAAACCCGAAAAAAAATTACCCTTTTTTAAAAAAAAAAAAACAAAAAATTTTTTAATCCTTTTTTTGGGAAATTCCCCCCCCGTGCCTGTTACGGTCCTTAGACCCACGTGCCTCACCACCACGTGAACCCCTTTTTTAAACGGCAAGTTTTCCCCCAATGGGGGGTTGACTTTTGGCGGGGCCCCCCTTGGGGTTTCCCCCCCCCCCCCCGTGAGAAAATTTTTTTGTCTCCTTTTTTTTTTTTAAAAAAAGTTAGTTTTTTGTAAATTTTTGTTTTTTAATCAACCTTTTGGGCCTTTAAACTACCGTAAACCCCCTTTTTTCCCCATGAAAAATTAAAAAGAAATATAAAAAAAAGTTTTCAAAAAATTATAAAAATAGTCCAAGCCCAAAAAAAACATCTTTTTTTTAAGGGGCCCCGGTTGGGTTTGTGAGAATGGGGTTTTTTTAAATTTCTGAAAAAAATTTTTTTTAACAAAAAATTTTTTGAAAGCCCTTCCCCTTTAAAATACCGTGTAAAAATGGTTTTTAAAAAGTAAAAAAAAATGTAAAGTAAAACCTGGCCTTGTAAAAAGTAGACAGCCAGAAAAAGCATAAGTAAATTCAAAGTGGGGACTCTGATAAACCCCCCACACAAAAAAAAAAGCGGGGGAAAACCAAAATTTTAACGTGGGATGTGCCTCCCGCCAAAAAATTTTGCTGGGCTGAAACCCGTTCCCCCAGGTTTGCAAGGGGGGGGGGCAGCTGAATCTTTTGACCAAAAGGGGGGGGGAAAAAAAGGGTTTTAAAACCTAAAACCCACCAGCAAAGGAAACTTGGGGGGAGGTTGGGGGGAAAAAAATTTGGGGCTGTAGCAGAGGGTTTTTTATTTTAATTTTTTAAAACCAGGTTTCTATCGGATTTGTTTAAAAAATATTGGTTTGGGCCCGTTGCATGTCCCCCCCCAAATTTCTGCCCTATTTTTAAAAGGAGAAGGGGGCCCCCCCCCAAAAACTCCCAGGTTGTTTAAAAAAAGGAGTCCCCCAAAAATTCTGGTTTTGGTAAAATGAGTTGTTTTTTTTTTCAATGGGTTTTTCCCCTTCAAAAATTATGTTTTGCCCCAAATCTATGGCTTTTTTTTTTGGGGGCCATTTTTTTATGGCCATTCCCTTTTTTTTGTTTGGGGGAGTGGGGGGGTGGTTGGGGGGCCAATGGGGACTCTGCAAAATTTTTAGTGAAGTTTTACTTAAAGTTAATATGCTCTGTGGTACATTTGTAGCTGCCCCCCCGGAATAGGGGGAAGTTTCTGAAAAGAAATTTGGGGGGGGACCCCCCTTTCGGGGTTTTGGGGAGGTGTTAACACAAAGTGCTAACCAAAAAAGGGGGGCCCTATTTCCCAAAAAATTGGGGGGCCCCCGGGGGGGGTTTTGGGTGATATTACTGATTGTGGAATTGGGTGGCAAATTTTTTTGGGGTGGGACCAGTTGTTTCGAAGGTTGGGGGTTTTTTTTTAAGACAAAAAAAGGGTGGGTTTGGAGAAAAAAATTTTGAGTAAGTGGTTTGGGGGGGCCAGAAATTTTTTTTGGGGCCCCCCCATTGGGGAAAATGGGTTTAAATTTTTTTCCATGCCCTTTTTTAGGGGGAACAACCAAGGAAATTCTGAGTTTCGACTTTTTTTTTGAGGATTTTATGGTTTAAAAATGGTATTTTCCTTTTTTTTTGTTTTTAACCAGGGTTTTCGGGGGCCTCAATTTTTAAAGAATCTTTTGGGGCTAAATCCAAAATTGCCCCGTTTTTTTTTGCTACAGTTTTTTTTTTTCATTTGGCAAATTTTCAAAAGTTAAATTGGGGCCCCCCCCATAACCCCAAATCAGAACCCCCGGGGGGGTGAAGGGCCCCCCTTAGAAAAAGGACCACCAAAAAAACCCCGGTAGCGGGGGCAAAACGAAAAATTTTTCAGAAGCCAATTGCTGCACCATGCAGCCTACCAAAAAACTTTTTAAAAAATTTGACTCCCCCCGTTTTAAAAAAATCAGAGGGGGGGGGGGGGCCTGCCCCCCCCCTTTTTAAAATAGTGCCAGAAAAATGCCAAAACCCTGGGGAAAAATGGCCCACCAATACTTTAAAACCAAAAAACCCCGAAAGACCCCCTGGGCCCCTTAAAAAAAAAAAGAAAAAACCCCTTCCCCCATTTTTTTAAATTTCCCCCCCCCACCCTAGTTTTTTCTTTTCCCCGGTCACTAGTTCACTGTTTAGGGAAAAACCATTGCTTCCCCTTAGACTCAATCGTGGGCCCCCCCCCACCCCCTGATGAAGATGGCCTACTCTGCGAAAACTTTTTTTTCGTGACCATGGCCCTTTGCAAGGAAAAATATTTTTTATCCCCCTTTTCGGTGTTGGGGGGGTTTCTACTACGAGTACTCCCCCCCTTTCCCCCCGTAAATTGGGCATTTTTGTCCCCACTTTTTTTTTAATGGAATTATTCCCCCCTAGCTTTTGCCATTTCCCCCCCATAAAAACCCCGGACATTTTTGGGGGTAATTTGGTTGCCGAACCCCTGCCCTTTTTTCCTAAAAAAATTTTTCCCCCCGTCGTTTTTTTTTAGTTTACAGGGTAGAAACAGTCCCCTAGTTTTTTTTTCTTTTTGGCAATTTTAAAACAAAATATACAAAGGGCCCTTTTTAGGGGGTATGTTCAAAAAACTTTTCTTCCCCCCCCTCAAAAAACCCCTTTTTGGGGAATTATAAACCCCTTAGCTGGGGGCCCCTTTTCCGTAACCCTAGTAAGCCCTGCTTTTTTTTAACAAAAAAACTCTGTTTTTTTCCAAAAAAAAAGTAAAGGGGGCCCCGGTACAAAAAATTTTCTTTAAACCCAAAAAAAAAATTAAAAAAATCTAAATCCTAAAAATTTTTGGTTTTTGGTAAATCTGAATTTTGGGAAAGGGGGGGGGGGGTGTTTGGGTCCCCCAAGTTAAAAAAAAAACCCAGGTATTAAATCATTTAAAAAAACTAGCACAACCCTTTTAAAATTTTTTTCAGGAAGAGGTTATTGTAAAATCCCCTTTCCCATTGTCCAGATTTTCCCCCCCCCGGTTTTTGGGGAAAATCCGTTTCCCAAATGACTCATCCAGGGGATTGTAAAAATTTTTAGGTAAATTTTTTAATGTATTGAAAATTTTTTATTTTTTTATTTTACCCACCCCCCCAAAAACCCCCCTTCCCAAAATGCCACAAAAAAAATAATTTTAAAATTTCCCTTTTTTTCCAGAAAGTCCCTTCCCCTATGTGAAAACTAAAAAGAAAATTAGCTTTTTTGGGTTTTTTTGGTTTGGTCCGTGGCTTTTTAAAATCCAACATTTGGGGGGCCCCTTACGAACAGAAATTTTGGGGAACTTCCCAGGGGGATACCCAAAAGAAAAAAGGCAAGGCTTGGGATATTAAAAAAAAAAACAAACCCCCAGTTGTCCCCGGAATAGTTTTTTTTTTTAGAAAAAAATATGGAAGCCCCAAAAAAAAGGGGATGGCAAAATCAAAAAAAACCAAAAACCAGGGTTCTTCGAAATGGGGAAATGAAAAATTTTTAGTGTTTTCATGCCTGTCCCCCTTTCTTGAAACAGAAAAAAAAAAATTTTGCTTTTGGTTTGGGGTTGGGGTGAAACAAGTTTTTAAAGATTTGAAAAATTGGGGGTTTTGTTTTTGTTTCTTTGCAAAAACCCCCCTGTTTTTTCGTATTGCCTTGGGGAAAAATGGGGGGCCCCCCAATTTTCCCCCGTCTCTTTTTTTTAAAAATTTTAGGGGATTTTGTTACTGCCAAAAAACCAAAAAATTTTGGGGGGAAAAAAACAAAATTTTTTTAGACACGAAAACCTTTTAAAAAAAACCCTTATTCCCCCCTTTTAGGACCCCTTTTTTAAAAAATTTTTCTTTTCAGAAAACATTTCCAAAAAAAAAAAAAAAATTTTCAGGTGGTAAACTTTGAGTAAAAAGGCCCCTGAAATTTTTAAAAAATTAATTAAAATTAAAGCCACCCCTTTTTTTTTTTTTTTGGGAGTTTTTCCCCCAAATTTTTTATGTGTACAGTTTTAAATTTTTTTAAATTAAAAAAATTTCCACTTTTTAAAGAAAAAATTTCCAAATCCCCCCCAAAAAGAATCCAAAAAATTATTAAAATACTTGTTTTTTTGGGAAAAAGTAAACTTTTTGGTAATTTTCCCCGGGGTGTTTTTCAGTGAAGGGAAAAAAGTTTTTCCGTTTATTTTTTTACGTTTTTCCCCCCCCCCAAAAAGGGCCAAAACCAAAGTGGACCATTCCCCCCCAAGGGCCCACAGGTCGTTTTCCTTTTTTTGGGGGGGGCAATTTTTTTAAACACGAAAAAAAGGCACGTTTCGCAAGTTGGGGCAGAAAACCCCCAGCCCTCCCCGAAAAAAGGTTTTGGGGGCCGAAGGTCCCCCCCCAAGCAGTCCCCCCCCCCCTGCTAAAAGAAGAGGTTTAATTGTTCCCTTTTTTTACATTTTTTTTCCCCCACGGAATAAATACATGTTTTTTTAAAATTCACCCCCCAGAGTTTTAAAAAAATTTACAGAGGAATTTTTTACTGATTTTTCTAGAGGAACATTCGTAGTTTTGGGGGGGGAAAAACACGAAAAAACCAGGGAAATTTTTACTGGGAAATAATTTTTTAAAAGAAAACCCCCTTAGGTAAAAAACCTGCAGACTCCCCTTTCAGATAAAATCTTTTTTTTTCAAAAACTACAGAAACTCAAAAGCTACCCATTTCGTAACCCCCAGAAAGTATGAAAGGGGAGACCCCCCTTTTGACCCATAGTCCACTCCAATCCAAAAAGGGTGGGCCCTTAGGGGGGAGAGGCCCCCGAAATTTTTTTTTTTCGTTTTTCCCCCCCAAAAGCTTTTTCGGTGGGGTGGGAGGGGGGGGTAAAACCCCCTCTGAACCTGGGGGGGGCCCCACCCCTTTTTTTTCGCCCCCACATCCAGCAATTTTTGGAAGGGGACCCCAAAAAAAAAATCCACCCCCCGGTTTCAACCACGCTTTTGATGCAGAATGTAAAAAGGGGAAGGGGGTGCCGCTTTTAAGTCCCCCTTTTAAAAGGCTGGGAAACATGGCGTTAGACCCCGTTTCCCCCCTTGCTTTTAACCCCTTATGGGGACCCTTTTGTTTCCCCAATTTTCCTCTGTACCCTTTTTTTTTTCTTAACCTCAAGGGGAAGGAACAAAAGCAATTATTTTCAATGCCAAGTGGGCGAAAAATTTCAGAGCCCCAAACCAATTGGCAGCAAAAACCCCCACGGGAGAAGCTTTTAAGCCCGCCCCCGCGACTAGGAGGTTCGCATCCCTGTTTCCCCCCCCCTTTCCTTTTTTTTTACAGCTTCCCCCAAACTCGACCCCAGCCAACACTCCTTCCCCTTGTCGCTTATTTCACTGGCAAAGGGGAAAACCCCCGGGATGGAGCGCCAACCCCCAGTTCCCCCGTTAGCCCCGAACCCCCTTTTATCAATTCCCCTTTGGGGTTGGGGGGGAACCCCACAATCCCAAACCCCAAACTGGCTTTTCGCCCAGGACCCGGAACCCGCACCAGTTTTGCAAAACCCTTCTTCACTGCAGTGGGTAAAACAACCCCCCCCCCTAGTGAAATGGTTTTTTAAGTCAGGGAAAACCCCGGGAAAAAGGTGTCCCCCCCCCCCCAAAACCGTAAAATCACAACTTTTTTTTAAAATTTCCCCCGATTTTCTACCCCGGGTTTGTTTTAAAACCCGTGGGTGCCCATGGGGGATCCCCCCGGGCAAAAAACACCAGTTTTTTCACCAAAAAATAAACCTTATTTTTTATTACCCAAACGTGGCCCCCCGGGGCCTGCAAAAAAAAAAAAATTTAAAACCCCAAAAAGTGATTGCGTCCCCCCCGCTGGAAAAGGGGCCCCCAGGGAAATGTTTTTAAGAAAAATTTGTTGGGGCCCCAAAAAAAATTTTTTTTAGTCCTTTTTTAATTTTTTAATATTTACATTTTTTACTGTGTAAAAAATTTGAAAAATAAAAATAAAAGGAAAAAAAAAATTTTTTTTTGGTTTTTCTGTAAAAAAAAAAAAAAATTTTTGGGAATTGGGGAAAACCTTTTTGTCAAATTTAAAATTTTAGAAAAAAAAACTGCAAATTTTTGTTTTAAAAATTAACCCCCTTTTTGTTTTAAAAAGAAAAAATTTTTTTTGTAAAAGCCCCTGTTCAGGTTTTTTAAAGATTACTGAAAAATTTGGCCAAATAAAAAAAAATTAAGCAAATTTAACTGTAAAAAATGTTTTAATTCGTATTTCCCCAAACATGGGCAATTTTTTAATTTTCCCCTTAAAAAAAAAAAATTATTTTTTGAAGTCTGCAAAGTTTTTAGTGGTTTGTTTTTTTTTTTTGGGCAAAAGAAAAATTTTCATGAAAAAATTTAAAAATACATGGGGGGGGGACCACAAACCCCCCTGGTTTTTGCATGGCCCAGTGCAGTGGCCGCCCCGAAATTGACGTCCCAGGGGGCCCCCCCCCCGGGGGGGGACCATTGGGTTTAAAAAACCCCAACTGGGATGGAGTCCACGAAAAAAATTCTTGGGGGTGGTTCAACTGGCTGTAAGGGGGAATGTTTTGAAAAATTTGAAAAGGATGCGGTTTTTTAAAAATGCCAAAAAAAATTTTAAAAAATTTCTGCTAAGTTTTTTTTTTTTTTTTTTTTCATTTTTTAAAATTTTGGGGGCAAAAGGGAAAAAAAAATCCTAACAAAGTTTTTTACAAAAAGGAACAAAAACAAGTTTTCCCCAAATTTTAAAACCCCGCCCCCTTTTTTTGGGAAAAAAAAAAAAAGTGAAAGTTTACACATGACATTTTTAAAATTTTCTTTATTAATTAAAATGAACTGCTACCATCAGTGCAACTACATGAAAGGTTGGGGGAACTTGAACTCTGACATGTTAAAAGGGCCTACCCCCTGCAGGGGCCCCAAATTGTTTTTGGGTAAACCCAATGCCTTAAAAAACCCTAGGGGGGGGGTGTTTCAGAAGAATATTTAAGGCCCCAGGGCTTTCCCCCCCCAAGGGGAAAAACATAAGGGGCCCTTTTGCCCAAACCCCTTTTTAAGCCCCAAATTTTTTTTTTTACTGGGCCCCACCGAAAAAAGCTGAATTTTGCTGCCCCAAAGACTCCATGGTTCCCCTTTCCAAAACCGTCCCCCGCCCCAAAAATTTTTTTGAAAGCCCCCCCCACCCATTTTTTTTGGGGGGAAGGATACCATCCAATAGTCAAAGGGGTTTCCCCCGTTTTTTTTTGGCCGGGGAAGGGGCCCCCCCCCTAAAACTCCGGGCCCCGTAACCCCATAAAGCTCCATGCCTAAAAAAAAAACCCCCCAAAAACCCAACAAACCCCCCCCCCCTTCCCCATTCAAAATTTTCTAAAAAGGGCTGAGGGAATTCAACTAGTAAAAAGCTACCCATAAGGAAAAAAACCCCCCCCCCCGCCCAAAAGGGTTAAACTGCTCCCCCCACCCCAAAAAAAGCCCGACCACCCCAGAGGGGAAAAAATTTTTTAGAGCTTGGGCCCCTTTTGTAAAAACCCAAACCCCCTGGCCCCCACCCGGCCATTAAAATGTTTTTTCCCTTCCCGGGGCCCCAAAAAATTTTGGGGGCCTAGTGACTTAAAAAACCACCCAAGACGCGACCCCGCAAAAAAGACTAAAGGCTTTTCAGTAGTTATGGTTGGATCATGGTAGGTTAAATTTTTTTGTGAAATTTTGTCTAACCAAAAAGCCAAAAAAAGCAAGGTCCCCCCTTTTGGCAAAAGATAGGGGTTTTTTTGACATACAAAACCCTTTTCATGTTAACAAACGGGCCCCCCCCCCCTTTTGAAAAAAACCTTTCTTTATCCCAAAAAAAAGGTTTTTTCAAAAAAACCCTTTGGGGAAATCACTTAGAAAAAAGGTTTTTCCCCCTTTTTGGAATTTTTTTTTTCAATTTATCTTCAAAAAAATGAAACCCCCTTTGGATTTCCCCTACACACTAGGGAAAAATTTTTCTTTTTCCTCCTAAAATTTAAAAGATTGGAATAGGATTTTTTTTGTCGGGAATTTTCCCCTGGCGTTGGGGTTTTCCCCCAAAAAAAAGCAAACATAGGCCCCCTGACTTTCGAAAAAAAATAAGAAACCCCCAAAGAGAGAATTTTCCCGTAACAGTGGGGTGCTCTTTTGGGGGTCAAATTGTGCTTCACAAGAACCCCCCCTGGGATGACAAGTTCTGGGACATCGATTTTAATAGGGCAAAAAAAACCAATGGCCCCGGTGGATCCATTAACCATTGAGGGCCCCGCCACCAAGGGAGGGGCCCCCTTAGGTTTCCCCCGGGGGGAAGCAACCAGGGGAAAAAAAAACAACTTTCGGTGGCCCCCCTCTAGAAAAAAACATGTTTTTTTTCCAACACTGAGGTGGGGGAACCCCATTTCCTGGGGAAAATTGAGCCCTCTATTTGCGGGCAAAAACCCCAAATTTTTTTAAAAAAAAGGTTTTGGGGTTTTTAGTCCCCTTGACCAGGTGAGAACTTCAAATAGAGGGGGCCCCCCGTCCCCCCCATGAAAATTGGCAAAATGGACCCCTTAAAAATTTTTTTTTGGGAGGTAGGGGATGACAAAGTGGGAATCCAAAATTTTTTTTTCCCGCAAATTAAAAAACCACCAAAACTCAATTCCCCAAGGGTTTTTTTTTAAAGGGGGAAAAAAATCCCCCCCGAAAAATCTGATTCCCCCCCTTTCCCCCATGTTGGTGAAAAGGTAAAAAGGGGGGGTTTTATCCCAAAAATTCCCCAAAGGGGGGGAAAAATTGGGGTTTTTTAAAAAACTAATCCCCCCCCCTTTCAAGTTTTTTTCTGTCCCCCGCGCGAGAAAACCACAGACCCTTTTTTTTTGCCTTTTTGAAAAGGTAAAAAGAAAAAACCCCCTTTTTTTTCAGCGGGCCTGAGCCACCTGTCCCCCAATAAGCAAATTTAAAAATACTTTTGGTTTTTTACTGTCCCAAAAATTTTTCACAGTTTTTACCAAACAGTAGTAAAAACATTAATACGACCCCATGAAACTGGGGAAAAAAAGACCCCCACGAAAAAGGAAAATTTTTGGCCAATTGAACCCCAAGATGGGAAAATTAAAAGGGAAAAAAGCTTTTGTTTTTTTCACTGAAAACATGTAAAACTGAGGAAAACATGGAACCAATTTTTAAAATGGCCCCAACCCCAGGCGTTTTTTTTAAAGCAAAAAGTTTTTTTCTTACTGCAAAGCTATTTGGGGCCCCCTTTTTGATGGTGAGGCCCCCAACAAAACTCCCGAAAAAATTTTATTAAAAAGAATGAAAAAGGGGTTCCCCCCGCTGACAACAAAAACATGGCTTTTAAAATGATTTGGGTCAGAAATTTTGTAAAAATACTGGATTTTTTGGGTGGTTTTTAAAATGACTTATTTTTTTTGAAAAAAGTTTTTTCCCCCTTTCCCCGGGGCTTTTTGAACCCCTTTAAATCAAAAAGGGGAAAACCGGTCCCCTTAATAAAAAAATCCTTTTTCAAGCAGAAAAAACTCCTTTTCAAGTTTCCCGGAAAAAAACCTTAGGAAAAATTTATTAAAATTCCCCCCGCCCCAGCCGCCAAAATTTTTTCAAACTGGTGGGGGGCAGCTCCACGTCCAAAATTTTCCCCTTTTAAAGGGGGGGGGTTGCGACAAAACAGGGGAAAAATTTTCCCTCCCGTTTTAAAAAAAACAGCCCCAATTCCCCCAAGGGCTCATCCATTTTTTTCAAAATTGAATTTTTTGGGTGGACAAAAATGTCCCCCCCAAAAGGGGTTTTTTGGGTGTTTAAAAAAGAAAATTTCAAAAATGGGATTCCCGTTTTATTTCAATGTTTTTTTGCCTTTTTTTTCAAATTTTTTTTTTTTACTGAAATGTAAAAAAGTTTCCCATGGGGCCCCTGGGAAAAAGTTTTTTTCAGAAAAAATTGGGAAAGATTTTTTTTTACTAATTGTTAAAAAAACTTTCCCCTTTGTGAGACAACCCTTTTGTGAAACTTTTTTTCCCAACATCAGGGACGACAAAAAGATTTAAATTGTGAATGGGGGGCCCCCATACAAATTGTAAACAAGATCCCGTTCTTTTTCCCCCCCTGACCAGAAAAAAAAAAAAGGCAAAAGATTTTGGGGGAAACCTTTACATTTGCAGATGGGGCCTTGCAAACAGGGGAATTTTAAATTTATTTTTTAAACAACCAAAGCCTTTTTCCCAAAAATGAAGCCCAAAAATTCCCCCCGAGTCCCGAACAGAAAAAAGCAAAAAAGCCCTTTTAAAGTTTTAGAGGTTAAAAAAAAATTTTTTTTCCCAAGGGGCATCAGAAAAAGGGGGTTTTTGAAACCCCTAATGTTTCCCAATTTTAATTTTAAAAAATACTATCCCAAAATTTGGGGCCTCCTTTTTGTTTAAAACCCAAATGCGTTTACCCCTCATGCATAAAATTTTTTTCAGTAAAAAAGTGGGGAGCCCCTTTTTTTAATGCCCCGAAAACGCTTAACTGGTTGTGCCATAAATTTAGTTTTTTTTTGAATTTTTTAATTTTTTAGTAAAAATGCCTTGAAACTCATGTCAAAAAAAAAACTCTACAATGGGGAAAAAGCGAAAAAAAAAAAAAAAAAAAAAAAAAAAAAAAAAAAAACCGGGGGACCTACAGAGAAACCCAAAAACCGTTAAAAAACCCATCGTGGTCAAAAGCCAAGTGAGGTTTTTTTAAAAAACTGAATTTTGGGGCAAAAAAATTCCCAAAATAAAAAAAAGGCTTTTTTTCAAAAAATACACAAAAATAAAACAAAAAAACAACTGAGAAGAGAAAAAAAAAGGGGGGAAAAAAAAAAAACCTCAACCCCCCTTTTGGGGGGAATAATTTTTTCGACGAGTGGGGGGGTAACATCACAAAAAAAAGGAAAAAAATAAAAAAAACTTGTTTAACCCAAAAATTGCATAAGTGATCCAAAAAATTATTTGAAAATTCCCCCTTGTAAAAAAAGGTTTTAAATGGGGCAAATATCTTTTTTTTTTCTTTTTCAAAGGTTTTCTGAAAAAGTGGGTTTTTTTTTACGGTAAACCCCTTTGGGTACTTTGATTGACAAGCAAAAGGGGGAAAAAATTGCAATTACGTAGCACACGGGAATCGAGGGGACGAATAAAAACATAAAAATTGGGGGTTTGGTAAAACAAACACGGGGGCAAATTCAAAAAAACAAACTTTTTGGGGAACAAAACCAATGAAAAGAGATTTTTTCGTCACTACGAACAAAACCCCCCCCCGGTGGGGCCCCTTTTGAAAAGTTCCCCCTGATCTCAGGGGGGGTGCCCCCCTAAAACCTTTAGACCAAGTTTCATGCGCCCCAAAAACCAAAGGTCCACTGCCATTAAAAATTTTCAAAAATTATTTTTATAAAAAAAAAAAAACACTCCCCCTTTTTAAATTTTTGTTTTTTGAAAAACGCGCCGACCGCCCGCCCCGATGGGAAAAACCCCAAATTTTTTTTTTCCATGGCTTGCCCCCAAACAAAAATTTTTTTTTGGGTGGGCAACCACAACTTTTATGGTAAAACAGTTTTTTTTTTTTTCCCTTTTTTAAAAAATGTATTTTTTTTAAATATAAAATTTTTTGTAAATGTTTTTTTTTTTTTTAAAAGTAAAAAATTTTTTTTTTAAAAATTTTCCCCCCTTTTTTTTAAATTTTTAAAATTTTATAAGCATTTAAAAAGGGTTTTTTTCCAACCCCTTTTTAGCCAAAATAAGTTTTTTTTCTTTTTGTTTTGGCAAAAAAACAAAAAAAAAAAGGGAGTAATAAACCAAACAAACCCCCCCCAAAACCAAAAACGATTTTTTGAAAAAAAGTAAATAAAGAATGGCCCCCCCTTGGTTTAAATCCATTTTTTTTTTGTATTGCAATTTTTAATAAAAAACCCCAAAGATGATTTTAAATTTTTTAAAAATTTCCCCCTTTTAAAAAACGGCCAAGTGCCTTTTTTAAGACCCCATTCCCCATTTAAAAGGGGGGCAAATTTTTTTGGGAAAAAACCCGTTAAAAATTAGAAAAAATTTTTAAAATTTTTTGTGCCACTGGAAATTAAAAAAAGGTTTTTTTTTACTTTAACAAAGGCAGTAAATTTTTTTTAAAAAAAAAATTTTATTTTTAAAAGGGTACAAAAAAATTTTTTTTAAAAAAAGGAAAAAAAATAGGATTTTTCAAAGTGCTTCATTTTTCCCTGAAACAAAAAAAGGTTTTTTTTTTAAATTTGGAAATTGTTATCTTTTGACGGGAAAAGGCCCCCGGAGGGGAAGCCCCTCCTGGGGAAAACCCCCAACCGGGGGGAAAAAGAGCCCCAAATGTGGAAAAAACCTGGCGTGGGGGGCTACGTTTTTTTTTTGAAAAAAAAAATTGTGGGCCGTTTTCTTTTGCAAAAAAGAGAGAAAACCCAAATTTTTTTTAGCATATTTAAAAAAATGCAAAAGTTTTTGGGGTTGTTTTTTGTTTTTTTTTTGGAAAATTAAATCCAAGCCTAGGAAAATTTTTTAAAACCTTAAACCTTGGGGTTATGCAACAATTCATGAATTTTTGAGGAATACTGTTCAAAATCAAAAAAAAAGTAAATTTTGGTCCTAAATAAAATTTTTTTTTTAAAAATTTGCTTTTTTCACGTGAAAATTTCCTGTTTTTTTTTTGGGGCTCTGGGAAAAACCCAAAAACATGAAGCACAACTTTAAAAGAACTTTTTACGTTAAAAAAATTTTTTTATTATAACTAGAGACCCCCGTTTTTTCATTTTTTGTTTTTTTTTTAAAAAAGGCCCCAATTTTTCATTTTAGTGCTTGGGCCGTAACCAAATTTTTGCCGATACACTTTAAAAAAAATAACCTACTGTGGGGGAAAAAAAAAATTTCCAAAAATGGGGAAATCCCACCAAATTTTAAAAAAAAGGGAATTTTTTTTTACTAAAGTTTGTAAAAAACTATTAAAATTTATGTGTTTTTAAACTTGGATGCAACTTTTTTTTATCTTTTTCCTTTTCCCTTCAAAAAAAAATTGGGAAAAGGGGCTAATTTTGCCCCCCGATGGAAAAAAGGGGTTTTCCTTCCGTTTTAGGCCCCCAAATTACGGGAAGTTGCCCCATTTACCCCCCCTGAGCCCCCAAAATAAAAAACCCCTTCAAAAGGGAAAATTTTTCTTCTTGTTTTTTTTTTTTTTCCCGCCTGGCGGGGCGTGGGTTTTTTTGCCCCAAAAAGTTTGGGGTGGTTTTTGGTGGGGGGGTCCCGCCAGGGGAAGGGTTTTTTTTTATATCAAGTGGAGGGGAAAAATTCAAAACCCCCCGGGGGGAATCGGATTTTCCCAAAAAAGTCTCCCCCTTTTTCCCCAACTTTTATCCCCGAGAAAAGGCTCCCAAAAAAAAACGGGGGGGCGCCAGCCTGTTTCCCCAAGTTGCTTAGGAAAAAAAATTGGGACTGTGGGAGGATAGCGAAATTTTTCAATTGGGGGGGATCGTGATCCGGCCGTTTGTCTAACTCAGACCCCCCGTTTTTACACCTGGTTTTTTTCCCCCCAAGAAAATGGTCTTGGGGTTTGGTTTTTTCCGGCCTGGGGGAAAAAAAGTTAAGTGGGGGGGTGGGGAAAAAAACCCTTTCGGGTTTTTTTAGGGGGGTTTTTTTTTTGGGGGGTAAAAAAAAAATCTTTTAAATCGCCTTTTTTTTCCTCCCCGGCCCCAAAAAGGGGTTGTTTGGCCACGTAATTTAAATGGTTTTGGGGGGGGGGGGGGGGGGGGGGGGGGGGGGGGGGTTTTTTGGCTTTGGGTTAGGGGTTGGCCCGGTTAGACGGGTGTGAAGTTTTTTGCCCCAGCTGGTAGGAAACCAAAAAATAACTCCCTGTAGGGGGGGGCCCCCCCCCCGGGTAAAAGATTTTTCCCCCCGGGGGGGGGAAATCTATTTCCCCCCCGAAATTTCCATGGTAAAAACCCCAACTATCGGCGAATTTTTTGACCACGGGGGGGGGGACCGGGGGCCCTAGGTTTTGGAGATGGAGGTTTGTGGGGGCATTTTTGGGGGGTCCCAATAGCCCAGGGGGAGTATTAAAATTTAAAAATTCCCCCCGCCCAAAGGCTGCCCCCCCCTTTATGCCCCCAATTTTTCCCCCGCTGGGGGGAAATTCCCCCCCTTTTTTCCAAAATTCCCACCCAACGCGACCCTCTCAACACAAGGTTTTTAAATTTTAAAAGCTAAATGATTGTTTGTTTTCTCTTTCCCCCCTTTTTTTTTGCCGATTTTTAGGGTTTTCCCCCCATCGGGAAGTTTTTTTTTTTCCCCCCCCCTTTCCGAGGGACCCCAAAGAGCTTTTTTTCAAGCCCGGGGGGAAAGGGGGGAAAATTTTCCCCCTTTCCCCCAACCCCGGGGGGGGAGGCCCCAAAACCTTGGTGGGTTGGGGGAGGCCCAAAAAACTCCGACTAATAGGGGAAAAAATTTTTGAGCCGCAATTAATCCCCCCCCCCCAAAAATCTTCGCTTTAGGGTTTTCCCCCCCCCCGGGGGAAAATTTTTGGGGGGGTTTTTTTTTTTTGGGGGGTTTTTTTTCCCGCAGGGGTGATTATTCAGGGTAAATTTGGGCAGGCGGGAGCGTATTCCCCCCAATCACCCCCGGGTTTTTGGGTGGCGAAAGGGGGTTTTTCCTCCTCCCCCCCGAGGCTCTGCCCTGCTTGAAATGTCACTGGACGCGGGGGGTTTTTTTTGCGATCCTGTGGTGGGGGGCCTCTTTTTAAAATTTTTTTTTTTTTTGCATCGGGTTTTGGGGCCCCCTGGGGGGTCGCCGGGTAAAAAAAAGTTTTTTTTTGCGGGGGGGGGTTTGGCAAAAAACCCCATGTCCCTTTTTTTGGCGTGCTGTAAAAAAGTTTAAAAAAAAATTAAGCCCCATTAATTATCTTCCATGCCCCCGTAAAAGTTTCCCCCCCCTATTCCTGGGACCAAATCCGTAGCCAATTGGAATGTGTAAATGGGGCCCCTTTTAATGGGGCTTTGCCCCGAGGCTCCAGCATTCCCCGGCTAAAGAGGGGGAAAAATTTTTTTTCCCGTATGTGGGGGCAAGTCCCCCCGCTGGGCCCGCACTGGGGAAACACAAAACCTTACAGTTTGTGAATTTTTTTTTTTGAAAAATTTGGGGAAAAAATTTTTAACCAACACTAAAAAACACAAAAAAAAGTACCACAAAAAAAAAAGGAAATTTTTCACATTAAAATTTTTTTACCCCCAAAATACAATTTTAAAAAAAAAAAAAAAACCAAAAAAAGTTTTTTTTTTGGACAAAAAATTTTTCCCCAGAGGGGAAAAATATGAAAACATTTAATTTAAAAAATTGAAAAAAATTTTTTTACTAGCACTAAAAAAAAATTTTTTTGGGGGGCTGAAGGCAAATAAAGTTTTTTAAAAGTCAGTGGGGACCCCACTAAATTACATTTTGTTTTTTTGATGCTTTAAGTAAAAAAATAGAAAAACATCAGATAAAAAATTTTCCACATAAATTTTTTAAAAAAACGGGGAAAAAAAAAAGAAAAACACCAAAAAAAAAAAACTTTAGTAATATTTTTTTTTTTTTTCTTAGGTCGGGGGGGAATTAAACATTTTTAAAAATTGGTTTTCAAAAATTTTTTTCAGAATAAATTCCCCCACTTTGGTTTTTTTTTTCAGAAAAAATTAAAAAATTAATAAAAAATTAAAATTTTTTTTTTTAAATTTCCAAAAAGCCCCCATTTTTTTGTGAGCGTAAAAAAATTTTTGGAAAACCCCCTGCCATTTTTTCTAGGTGGGTGAAAACAAAATTTTTCCCCAAATTTTTTAAATTTAAAAAAGGGTTTTTTAAAAAAATGAATTGACAATGTTTGTGCTTTTAGAGTGGAAAAACCCGCCAAAAGCGGTAAAAATTTAAAGGGTCTGCAATACAGGCTGTAGAGATTTACTTTTTTAAGGCCCGTCCCCCAAAAGCAGGGGCCCCCCCAGTGGGGGGGGGGGCGGGGAAAAACCCTCCCTCTTTTTTCCCCCCCACCCCCCTGTGGATGATTAAAACTCTTTTTTAACAGGGTAAACTTTTTTCCCCCCCCCCGCCCCCCCTTTTTTTCCCTTTTTGGGGGGAAGGGGTCCCCCTTTTTGGTTTTTTTTTTTTTCTTTGAATAAGAATGGGGAAAAAATGCTTCCCCAAAAAAATCAAAACGTTTACCCCTTTCTTTTTAAAAATTTTTTCCCCCAAATCTATTTTTTATCCCCTTTGGGGGGGTTTTGAAGACATTTTTTTTCCCAAGTAAACAAAAATTTTTGTCAGAGTTTTTAAAAAATACTACAAAAACCCCAAAAATTAACCTGTGGGTTTTCCAAAATTTCTTTCACCCCCTCCAATTTTTTAAATTTTTTTTAAAAAAAAAATTTGCCAAATTTTTGTGTTTTTTTTTCCCCTTTTAAAAAATTGAAAAAAAACCTCCCATTTTTAAATTGGGGAAAATTTTGTTTACTAAAGAGCATTTTTAAAAGGTTGAAAAATTTTAAAAGTTTTTTTTTTTTAAAAACAAAATAAATTTTTTGGTTTTTGAAATTTTTTTTGGTCACTTTTTAAAAATAATTTTTTCCATTATTTGCATATTTTTAAATGAAAATTTTTTTATAACGTTTTTATGTTTGGGAAAAAACAAAAACTAAAGCATTTTAATGAAAAAAGTAACAAAAAAAAGCATTTCTTTATAGGCCCCAAAAAAAAAAACACTTTTTTTTTTTGGTTTTTTAGGGTTTTTTTTTAACTCATTTGAGGTTCCCCAAAGACCCGTTTGGGGGGAATTTTTTTTTTTTTTTGGCAATCGTACACAAAAAAGGTTTTTTTTAATTTTTTTTAGGGGTAAAAAATTTTTTCAAATCTGGAAAAATCAAACCCATTTTTTTTTAAAAATTTTGGTTTTTTTTTTCAATTTTTTGGTTTTTTTTTCCAATTAAAATTAAATTTTCGTTACGTGCCCCTGGCAAAAGGGGAGGAGGAAGAAGGCCCCCCCTTTTTAATGAAAAGGCTGTGGGGGCAGGGATTGTTTTTGGCAAAGAAAAAAAGAAAAAAGTGGGTAGGGGGCCGGTGGCCGGGGGAAATACCCTGTTTTCAAAAAAGCCCAGCCCCCAAAAAAAATAATTTCCTTTTTTAACAGCGCACGCCTGCCCCCACTTTTGGTTTTTTATTTATTTTTGTTTTTTTTTTTTTTTAAAAAGGGGATCCAATTACTTTCGTCGTTTTTTCCTCGCACCTCGGATGCCCTTGAACCTTCCAGAAAGGGTTTGAAAAGGAAATGCTTTATATTGGGGGACGGCTTTTTTACCCCCGGGAGTTTTTTTTAAAGAGTGAAAAAAAAGTGGGGCCCCGAGTTTGAGCGATAGAAACCCAAGCACGAGGAAGGAAAATTTGGGAAAAGGGAAAAAAACTGCCCCGGGTTGCGGTAACAAAGACGTGAAAAAAACTTAGGGGCTGAACAGGCTGAACCCTTTTTTGGGTTTTTTGAATGATGAAAAAGGGGGAAAAAAAAAATTTTGCAAACTTTTAAGACTGAAACCCCCTTGTTAATGAGATACGAGTTTTAGACTAAAAGGGAAAACAAAACCCAAATTATGAAGGAAAGTTAATTTAGAGTTTTTTAAAAAAAGACATTGAATTTGGGCTTGCTGTTAAATAAAAAAAAAACAAAAATTTTGGAGAACCGAGAGAAAAAAATAAAAATTTTTTAAAATTTTTTTGTAAAAAAAGTAGTTTTTTTTTGGGAAAAAAAAAGAAAAACTTAAACCCCCCAGTTCTTTATTTTTTTTTTTTTTGTTAAGACCTTTGTCCCCCCCATGAAAAATCAGCTAAAAAGGTGCATTTAGAGTCCATCAAAAACCTGGTTTTCCAGAAAAAAAGGGGTTTTTAGGAAAAAATTAAATTTTTAAACGATTTTTAAAAAAGTTTTGACAATAGGCCAAAATTAGTTTAGCGATTTTTTAAAAAACCCCAAAAAAATTAATTGTAATATTGTAGGTTTTTAAAAAAAATTAGGCTGGGTTTTTTTTTTAGGGATTGGCCCGATACCTATTTTTTTGGGCCAATACTAACTATACTGTTTTTTTTTTTCAGCTGCCCCCTGCCCGCTGTTTTTTTTAAATTTAAAAGGCGGATTTTCCAAAATTGATGAAAAAATTATAATTCCCCCCCAATTTTTTTCCCCTTTTTTTTTTGTAAAAACTTTTTTATTTTTAAAATTAAAATTTTTTAAATTTTCAAAATTTTTTTTTTTTTTTTCCCT
>JARBHB010000138.1:0-22078 GCA_029891345.1 Dryococelus australis
AACATTCAAGTATATAGAACCATGTTACTCATTTGTTTTTGGAATATTTATACAAAACTTTTGATGTTGCCAACATCAATATTCTAAGAGCATGTAAATGTCTTACAAGAATGAATAACGATTGCTTAAGAATAGACACAGTTCAATTCAGCTATTAGAACACATGTCATTTGTCGTTTTGGGATATATTTATAAAACTTTTGAGTTGTAATCATACAATACCTTAGAAGAAGCATGTAACTAATTGTCCTTACAAGAATGTAATACTACCATTTCTTAAGAATGATGACAAAGTTCAATTCAGCTATATAGAACACATGTTACTCATTTGTCTTTTGGGTTATTTATTCAAAACTTTTAGGGTATGCTACACTCATATTCTAGAAGTAGCTGTAATATTGTCCTTACAAGAATGAATAATACGATTGTTAAGAATGATGACACAGTTCAATTCAGCTATATAGACACATGTACTCATTTGTCGTTTTTGGTATATTATTATAAAACTTTTGATGTATGCCTACACTTCAATACTCTAAGAAGTACGCTGTAAATATTTGTCATTACAAGATGTAATAACACGATTTGTTAAGAATATGACAACAGTTCAATTCAGCTATATAGAACAATGTTACTCATTGTCGTTTTGGATGTATTTATTACAAAACTTTTGAGAGGTGTGCTTACACTTCAATACTTCTAAGAAGTACCATGCATCTAATTTCCTTACAAAATTAATGTTACGATTTGTTTAAGAATGATGAAAAGTTCATCAGCTAATAGAACACATGTTACCAATTGTGTTTGGATATATTTATTAAAACTTTGTGTATCCTACAATCAATATCCAAGAATACCCATGAACTAATTGTCCTTACAAGAATGTAAAACACGATTTGTTAAGAATTATGACAACAGTTCAATTCAGCTATATAGAACACATGTTACTCATTTTTCGTTTTTGGGATATATTTATTACAAAACTTTTGACTGTTATGCCTTCACATCAATAAATCTAAGAAGTACGCATGTAACAAATTGTCCTTACAAGAATGAAATATCTACGATTTGCTTAAGAATGATGACAACAGTTCAATACAGCTATATAGAACACATGATACTCATTTGTCGTTTTAAGGATATATTTATTACAAACTTTCAATTGTATGCCTAAGAATCAACACTTCTCTAAGAAGTACGCATGTAAATATTTGTCATTACAAGATTGTAATAACTACGATTTGCTTAAGAATGATGAAAACAGTTCAATTCAGCTATATAGAATACATGTTACTCATTTGTCGTTTTTGGGATATATTTAGTATAAAACTTTTGAGTTGTATTCATACACTACAATACTGCTTAGAAGAACGCATGTAACTAATTGTCCTTACAAGAATGTAATAACTACCATTTGCTTAAGAATGATGACAACAGTTCAATTCAGCTATATAGAATACATGTTACTCACTTGTCGTTTTAGGATTGTATTTATTACAAAACTTTTGAGAGGTATGCTTACACTTCAATACTTCTAAGAAGTACCCATGCATCTAATTGTCCTTACAAGTTTGTAATGGTTACGATTTGTTTAAGAATGATGACAACAGTTCAATTCAGCTATATAGTACACATGTATCTCATTTGTGGTTTTTGGGTTATATTTATTATAAAACTTTTGAGTGGTATGCCTACACTTCAATATCTCTAAGAAGTACGCATGTAAATATTTGTCATTACAAGATTGTAATAACTACGATTTGCTTAAGAATGATGAAAACAGTTCAATTCAGCTATATAGAATACATGTTACTCATTTGTCGTTTTTGGGATATATTTAGTATAAAACTTTTGAGTTGTATTTATACACTACAATACTGCTTAGAAGAACGCATGTAACTAATTGTCCTTACAAGAATGTAATAACTACGATTTGCTTAAGAATGATGACAACAGTTCAATTCAGCTATATAGAACACATGTTACTCATTTGTCATTTTTGGGTTGTATTTAATACAAAACTTTTTAGTGGTATGCCTACACACTTTAATACTTCTAAGAAGTACGCATGTAACTAATTGTCCTTACAAGAATGTAATAACTACGTTTTGCTTAAGAATGATGACGACAGTTCAATTCAGCTATATAGTACACATGTATCTCATTTATCGTTTTTGGGTTATATTTATTACAAAACATTTGACTGGTATGCCTACACATCAATACTTCTAAGAAATACGCCTGTAACTAATTGTCCTTACATGACTGTAATAACTACGATTTGCTTAAGAATGATGACAACAGTTCAATTCAGCTATATAGAACACATTTTACTCATTTGTCGTTTTTTGGGATGTATTTACTATAAAACTTTTGAGTTTAATACCTACACTTCAATACTTCTAAGAAGTACGCATGTAAATAACTGTCCTTACAAGAATTTAATAACTACGATTTGCTTAAGAATGATGACAACAGTTCAATTCAGCTATATAGTACACATGTATCTCATTTGTCGTTTTTGGGTTATATTTATTATAAAACTTTTGAGTGGTATGCCTACACTTCAATATCTCTAAGAAGTACGCATGTAAATATTTGTCATTACAAGATTGTAATAACTACGATGTGCTTAAGAATGATGAAAACAGTTCAATTCAGCTATATACAATACATGTTACTCATTTGTCGTTTTTGGGATATATTTAGTATAAAACTTTTGAGTTGTATACATACACTACAATACTGCTTAGAAGAACGCATGTAACTAATTGTCCTTACAAAAATGTAATAACTACCATTTGCTTAAGAATAAAGACAACAGTTCAATTCAGCTATATAGAACACATGTTACTCATTTGTCATTTTTGGGTTGAATTTATTACAAAACTTTTTAGTGGTATGCCTACGCTTCAATACTTCTAAGAAGTACGCATGTAACTAATTGTCCTTACAAGAATGTAATAACTACGATTTTCTTAAGAATGATGACGACAGTTCAATTCAGCTATATAGTACACATGTATCTCATTTGTCGTTTTTGAGTTATATTTATTATAAAACTTTTGAGTTGTATGCCTACACTTCAATATCTCTAAGAAGTACGCATGTAAATATTTATCATTACAAGATTGTAATAACTACGATTTGCTTAAGAATGATGAAAACAGTTCAATTCAGCTATATAGAATACATGTTACTCATTTGTCGTTTTTGGGATATATTTAGTATAAAACTTTTGAGTTGTATACATACACTACAATACTGCATAGAAGAACGCATGTAACTAATTGTCCTCACAAGAATGTAATAACTACCATTTGCTTAAGAATGATGACAACAGTTCAATTCAGCTATATAGAACACATGTTACTCATTTGTCATTTTTGGGTTGAATTTATTACAAAACTTTTTAGTGGTATGCCTACACTTCAATACTTCTAAGAAGTACGCATGTAACTATTTGTCCTTACAAGAATGTAATTACTACGATTTGCTTAAGAATGATGACGACAGTTCAATTCAGCTATATAGTACACATGTATCTCATTTGTCGTTTTTGGGTTATATTTATTATAAAACTTTTGAGTTGTATGCCTACACTTCAATACCTCTAAGAAGTACGCATGTAAATATTTGTTATTACAAGATTGTAATAACTACGATTTGCTTAAGAATGATGACAACAGTTCAATTCAGCTATATAGAACACATGTTACTCACTTGTCGTTTTAGGATTGTATTTATTACAAAACTTTTGAGAGGTGTGCTTACACTTCAATACTTCTAAGAAGTACCCATGCATCTAATTGTCCTTACAAGATTGTAATGGTTACGATTTGTTTAAGAATGATGACAACAGTTCAATTCAGCTATATAGAACACATGTTTAATCATTTGTTGTTTTTGGGATATATTTATTTTAAAACTTTTTTGTTGTATACCTACAATTGAATACTGCCAACAATAACCCATGCAACTAATTGTCCTTACAAGAATGTAATAACAACGATTTGTTTAAGAATTATGACAACAGTTCAATTCACCTATATAGAACACATGTTACTCATTTGTCGTTTTTCTGATATATTTATTACAAAACTTTTGACTGTTATGCCTTCACTTCAATACTTCTAAGAAGTACGCATGTAACAAATTGTCCTTACAACAATGTAATACCTACGATTTGCTTAAGAATGATGAAAACAGTTCAATTCAGCTATATAGAATACATGTTACTCACTTGTCGTTTTAGGATTGTATTTATTACAAAACTTTTGAGAGGTGTGCTTACACTTCAATACTTCTAAGAAGTACCCATGCATCTAATTGTCCTTACAAGATTGTAATGGTTACGATTTGTTTAAGAATAATGACAACAGTTCAATTCAGCTATATAGAACACATGTTACTCATTTGTTGTTTTTGGGATATATTTATTTTAAAACTTTTTTGTTGTATACCTACAATTCAATACTGCCAAGAATAACCCATGCAACTAATTGTCCTTACAAGAATATAATAACAACGATTTGTTTAAGAATAATGACAACAGTTCCATACAGCTATATAGAACACATGTTACTCATTTGTCGTTTTAAGGATATATTTATTTATTACAAACTTTTGAATTGTATGCCTACGAATCAACACTTCTAAGAAATACACATGTAACTAATTGTTCTTTCAAGAATGCAATAACTACGATTTGCTTAAGAATGAAGACAACAGTTCAATTCGGCTATATAGAACTCATGTTACTCATTTGTCGTTTTTGGGATATATTTATTTCAAAACTTTTGACTGGTATTCCGACACATCAATACTTCTAAGAAATACGAATGTAACTAATTGTCCTTACAAGAATGCAATAACTACGATTCGCTCAAGAAGGATGACAATAGTTCAATTCAGCTATATAGAACACATGTATCTCATTTATCGTTTTTGGGTTATATTTATTACAAAACATTTGACTGGTATGCCTACACATCAATACTTCTAAGAAATACGCCTGTAACTAATTGTCCTTACAAGACTGTAATAACTACGATTTGCATAAGAATGATGACAACAGTTCAATTCAGCTATATAGAACACATTTTACTCATTTGTCATTTTTGGGTTGAATTTATCTTACAGTCTTGTAAGGACAATTAGTTACAGGCGTATTTCTTAGAAGTATTGATGTGTAGGCATACCAGTCAAAAGTTTTGTAATAAATATAACCCAAAAACGATAAATGAGATACTTGTGTTCTATATAGCTGAATTGAACTATTGTCATCCTTCTTGAGCGAATCGTAGTTATTGCAATCTTGTAAGGACAATTAGTTACATGCGTACTTCTTAGAAGTATTGAAGTGTAGGCATACCACTAAAAAGTTTTGTAATAAATTCAACCCAAAAATGACAAATGAGTAACATGTGTTCTATATAGCTGAATTGAACTGTTGTCATCATTCTTAAGCAAATCGTAGTTTTTAAATTCTTGTAAGGACAGTTATTTACATGCGTACTTCTTAGAAGTATTGAAGTGTAGGTATTAAACTCAAAAGTTTTATAGTAAATATATCCCAAAAAACGACAAATGAGATACATGTGTACTATATAGCTGAATTGAACTGTCGTCATCATTCTTAAGCAAATCGTAGTTATTACAGTCTTGTAAGGACAATTAGTTACAGGCGTATTTCTCAGAAGTATTGATATGTAGGCATACCTGTCAAAAGTTTTGTAATAAATATAACCCAAAAACGGTAAATGAGATACATGTGTTCTATATAGCTGAATTGAACTATTGTCATCCTTCTTGAGCGAATCGTAGTTATTGCATTCTTGTAAGGACAATTAGTTACATTCGTATTTCTTAGAAGTATTGATGTGTCGGAATACCAGGCAAAAGTTTTGAAATAAATATATCCCAAAAACGACAAATGAGTAACATGAGTTCTATATAGCCGAATTGAACTGTTGTCATCATTCTTAAGCAAATCGTAGTTATTGCATTCTTGAAAGAAGAATTAGTTACATGTGTATTTCTTAGAAGTGTTGATTCATAGGCATACAATTCAAAGTTTGTAATAAATATATCCTTAAAACGACAAATGAGTAACATGTGTTCTATATAGCTGTATTGAACTGTTGTCATCATTCTTAAGCAAATCGTAGGTATTACATTCTTGTAAGGTCAATTTGTTACATGCGTACTTCTTAGAAGTATTGAAGTGAAGGCATAACAGTCAAAAGTTTTGTAATATATATATCCCAAAAACGACAAATGAGTAACATGTGTTCTATATAGCTGAATTGAACTGTTGTCATAATTCTTAAACAAATCATTGTTATTACATTCTTGTAAGGACAATTAGTTGCATGGGTTATTCTTGGCAGTATTGAATTGTAGGTATACAACTAAAAAGTTTTAAAATAAATATATCCCAAAAACAACAAATGAGTAACATGTGTTCTATATAGCTGAATTGAACTGTTGTCATCATTCTTAAACAAATCGTAACCATTGCAATCTTGTAAGGACAATTAGATGCATGGTTACTTCTTAGAAGTATTGAAGTGTAAGCACACCTCTCAAAAGTTTTGTAATAAATACAATCCTAAAACGACAAGTGAGTAACATGCTTTCTATATAACTGAATTGAACTGTTGTCATCATTCTTAAGCAAATCGTTGTTATTACATTCTTGTAAGGACAATTAGTTACATGCTTTCTTCTAAGCAGTATTGTAGTGTATGTATACAACTCAAAAGTTGTATACTAAATATATATCCCAAAAACGACAAGTGAGTAACATGTATTCTATATAGCTGAATTGAACTGTTTTCATCATTCTTAAGCAAATCGTAGTTATTACAATCTTGTAATGACAAATATTTACATGCGTACTTCTTAGAGATATTGAAGTGTAGGCATACCACTCAAAAGTTTTATAATAAATATAACCCAAAAACGACAAATGAGATACATGTGTACTATATAGCTAAATTGAACTTTTGTCATCATTCTTAAGCAAATCGTAGTTATTAAATTCTTGTAAGGACAGTTATTTACATACGTATTTCTTAGAAGTATTGAAGTGTAGGTATTAAACTCAAAAGTTTTATAGTAAATACATCCCAAAAAACGACAAATGAGTAAAATGTGTTCTATATAGCTGAATTGAACTGTTGTCATCATTCTTAAGCAAATCGTAGTTATTACATTCTTGTAAGGACAATTAGTTACAGGCGTATTTCTTAGAAGTATTGATGTGTAGGCATACCAGTCAAATGTTTTGTAATAAATATAACCCAAAAACGATAAATGAGATACATGTGTTCTATATAGCTGAATTGAACTATTGTCATCCTTCTTGAGCGAATCGTAGTTATTGAATTCTTGTAAGGACAATTAGTTACATTCGTATTTCTTAGAAGTATTGATGTGTCGGAATACCAGTCAAAAGTTTTGAAATAAATAAATCCCAAAAACGACAAATGAGTAACATGTGTTCTATATAGCCGAATTGAACTGTTGACATCATTCTTATGCAAATCGTAGTTATTATAATCTTGTAATGACAAATATTTACATGCATACTTCTTAGAGGTATTGAAGTGTAGGCATACAACTCAAAAGTTTTATAATAAATATAACCCAAAAACGACAAATGAGATACATGTGTACTATATAGCTGAATTGAACTGTCGTCATCATTCTTAAGCAAATCGTAGTTATTACATTCTTGTAAGGACAATTATTTACATGCGTACTTTATAGAAGTATTGAGGTAGGCATACCAGTCAAAAGTTTTGTAATAAATATATCCCAAAAACGACGAATGTGTAACATGTGGTCTATTTAGCAGAATTAAACTGTTGTCATCATTCTTAAGCAAATCGTTGTTATTACATTCTTTTAAGGACAATTAGTTGCATGGGTTATTTTGGCAGTATTGAATTGTAGGTATACAAAAAAAGTTTTAAAATAAATATATCCCAAAAACAACAAATGAGTAACATGTGTTCTATATAGCTGAATTGAACTGTTGTCATCATTCTTAAACAAATCGTAACCATTACAATCTTGTAAGGACAATTAGATGCATGGGTACTTCTTAGAAGTATTGAAGTGTAAGCACACCTCTCAAAAGTTTTGTAATAAATACAATCCTAAAACGACAAGTGAGTAACATGTGTTCTATTAGCTGAATTGAACTGTTGTCATCATTCTTAAGCAAATCGTAGTTATTACAATCATGTAATGACAAATATTTACATGCGTACTTCTTAGAGGTATTGAAGTGTAGGATACAACTCAAAAGTTTTATATAAATATAACCCAAAAACGACAAATGAGATAACATGTGTACTATATAGCTGAATTGAACTGTTGTCATCATTCTTAAGCAAATCGTATTTATTAAATTCTTGTAAGGACAGTTATTTACATGCGTACTTCTTAGAAGATATTGTGTGTCGGAATACCAGTCAAAAGTTTTGAAATAAATATACCAAAAACGACAAATGAGTAACATGAGTTCTATATAGCTGAATTGAACTGTTGTCATCATTCTTAAGCAAATGGTAGTTATTACATTCTTGTAAGGACAGTTAGTTACATGCGTTCTTCTTATGCAGTATTGTAGTGTATGTATTAATCTCAAAAGTTTTATACTAATATATCCCAAAAAACGACAAATGAGTAACATGTATTCTATATAGATGAATTGAACTGTTTTCATCATTCTTAAGCAAATCGTAGTTATTACAATCTTGTAAGAAAATATTTACATGCGTACTTCTTAGAGATATTGAATGTGTAGGCATACAATCAAAAGTTTTATAATAAATATAACTCAAAAACGACAAATGAGAACATGTGTACTATATAGCTGAATTGAACTGTCGTCATCATTCTTAAGCAAATCGTATTTATTACATTCTTGTAAGGACAATTAGTTACATGCGTACTTCTTAGAAGTATTGAAGTGTAGGCATTAAACTCAAAAGTTTTATAGTAAATACTTCCCAAAAAACGACAAATGAGTAAAATGTGTTCTATATTTCTGAATTGAACTGTTGTCATCATTCTTAAGCAAATCGTAGTTATTACAGTCTTGTAAGGACAATTAGTTACAGGCGTATTTCTTAGAAGTATTTATGTGTAATCATACCAGTCAAATGTTTTGTAATAAATATAACCCAAAAACGATAAATGAGATACATGTGTACTATTTAGCTGAATTGAACTGTCGTCATCATTCTTAAGCAAATCGTAGTTATTACATTCTTGTAAGGACAATTAGTTACATGCGTTTTCTAAGCAGTATTGTAGTGTATGAATACAACTCAAAAGTTTTATACTAAATATATCCCAAAAACGACAAATGAGTAACATGTATTCTATATAGCTGAATTGAACTGTTTTCATCATTCTTAAGCAAATCGTAGTTATTACAATCTTGTAATGACAAATATTTACATGCGTACTTCTTAGAGATATTGAAGTGTAGGCATACCACTCAAAAGTTTTATAATAAATATAACCCAAAAACCGAACAAATGAGAAAACATGTGTTTATATAGCTGTCATTGTAACTGTTTGTCATCATTTCTTAAACAAATCGTAAACCATTTTACAATCTTGTAATGAGACAATATAGTTTCTTGGTTTTGCTCTTAGAATTATTGAAGTGTTAGCAAACATCCTCTCAATAAGTTTTGTATATAAATTACAATTCCTAAATCGTCATGGTGAGGATCAGTGATCCTTTTTAGCTGATATATTATGGGATGACTTTGTATGTATATATTTTGGGTTGTGTTGAACGTGGTAGTGGGGGGTCTGGTCGCTGTCTGTGTTGACATTATTTAATTTAAATATAATTTTAGTGCTGTCGTGGTGGTTTTGGTTCGGAAGTGGTTTGGTATTTGGGGTTGGACTGGTAGGGTTATTTGCAACGAGGTCTGCGGGTGTTGTTGGTTTAGGGCGTGGGTTTGTATTAGCCTTTTGGGGGGTTCGTGGTGTTTTGTCACACTGACCTTTTTTTTAACTGTACTTTCTTGTGGGGGGGTTCTGTGTGGGTTTGGTTTATTGTGTAGGTATGGGTGTGGGTTGGGTTTTAATGGGTATTATTATCTTGGAATCTGGAGGGGGGGTGGGAAGGGGTGGGGTGCTTTCGTTTGTTTTTTGATCCTTATTGTGTTGGTGAGGATTATGTGGTCCTATTGCTGAATATAGCTGAATTGAAACTGATCTTGGTGATTACTAAGAAGAAAAACATTGATTATAATTGTTTGGAATTTGAACTCTTGTATTTTGGTGAATTTGCAAGTATTGTATCGCAACGGGTCGGGGGGGTCGTCCGGGGGGTAGGTGCAGCGGGTGGTGTATGGTGTCTTTTAGTGTGTAACTGCTGTTTGGTAGGATATTGTGGGTTTCTACTGTGGCGAGGGTGAGGGTGTATAGAGGGGGAGGTATTGGTTGTTAGGGGGAGGCGAGGGGCGGGGAGGGGGGGGGCGCTTCAGGGCGGTTGCACATTTTTGAGGAGGGTGCTGTGGGTGTGGGTTTTTTGGCGGTATGGGCTTGGAGGTAGGTGTGGGGGGCTGGGGGGGGGGCGAGGCAGGGGGGTGTGGGGTGTGGAGGTGTTTTTAGGGTGTAGTTTATATGTTTTTGTTGTGTTTGGTTGTGGGTTTTTGTCACCTAGTTCTAGTAGGAAGGGACAAAATTTGTTGGTTTAACTTTTTTACAGGCGTATTTCTTTTTGTAAGTAATTGTTAATTCTGTATTGTTGTGGGATTGGCTCGGGGAGGTGTTTGCTGTGTTGTTGGCATCATCCATCATACCCAGTCCAAAAAAAAAATCACTCAAAATGTTTTGTAATAAATATAACTCCAAAAAACGATTATTTTTTATTTTTTAATAAATTAAATTAAAATGAGTTACATGTGTTGTACTATATAGCTGAATTATTGAATTGTTGAACTGTTCTCGTCATCATTCTTTAAGGCAAATCGTAGTTACGTTATTACATTCTTTGTAAGGACAATTAGCTTACATGCCGTATACTTATTAGCAAGGTTATTATTAAAGTGTTGTCAGGCATACCACTAAAAAAGTTTTGTAAAAAAATAAATTACCAACACAAAATGAAAAACAAATCCAAAATGAGTAGTCTGGTTAAGTGAGTTAGTTGTTAGTAAGGCGGTTGGTATTGAGTAGTAAGTTTAGTAAGGAGTAAGTAAGTAAAGTACGTAAGAAGTAACATGTTTTCTATATAGTCTGTGCCTGTGAAATTTGTATTGACTCTGACTGCCGTGGCTCTGACTAGTGCTTGAATTGATTGCTGGGAAATTGAACAACTGTTTCATTCTTCAAGGCTATTATCGTAGAGTAGTTTTTTACCATGATGCTTGCTTGTTAAGGGAAATTATTTTACTTTTGCGGTTATTTATGAAAGGTTTTTGGGGGGTAGGCCCTACCAGTCAACAAGTTCTTTGTGTTATTAATCATATATCCCCAAACAAATAAATCGACGATTATGTGGTAACATCCGGTGGGTCGTCATAGGTACTATTTAGCAGGTTTTAAACTTGTTGTCATCCATTTCTTATACATAATACGTTGTGTGTAATTACTTCTTTTTGTGTTTTTTTATTTACTTTTAGGACATTTAGTTTCTGCCCTGGGGGGGGGGGTGCGGGTAGCAAGTTATTGAGGGTCATTTCTAGGGGTTATACTAACTCAAAAAAAAAGTTTTATAATAATATATCAAAAATAAAATAAAAAAAAAAAAAAAAAAAAAAAAATAAAAAAAACGTCTAATGGAGTAGCACCATTAAAAAAACCCATTCCAAAAACACTAAACCCCCCAAATGGGAGTGGGTGTGGGCGTCAAACACAAACAATCAAAGGGGTGGATGTTTGTGTTTTGAGTATAGTAATAGCGTACATTGCGTTGTTAACAGGTTACATTGTGTTCTATATAAGTCTGATGTGGGATACATGTAATATATATTTTTATAATATTGGTAACGTTGAAACTGTCTCGTCTTTGGTGGTGGTGTATTGGGTTAACCTGAAGATCATGATTTTTGAACGCCGGGGTTTTTTTTGTTCTTGTTGAATTGAACTTGAAACTGTGTACTCACTGTTTTCTTTTGTCATCATTCTTAAACAATCGTTAACATTATCAAACTCTGTTAAAGGCAATTAGATGCATGGTTACTTCTTAGAAGAGTATGAAAGTGTAAGCACACTCTGCAAAAGTTTTGTTATAAAACAATCCTAAAATACACAAGTGGAGAACATGTGTTCTATATAGCTGAATTGGAATGTTTTTTGTCACTCGCATTCTTTAAGCAAAAAAAATGGGGTAGTTATACTTTCTTTGGTTTACTGGAACAATTAGGTTACACATGACGTTCTTCTAAGCAGTATGGTAAGGTATGTGTATGGATTCTAAATTAAAGTTTTATACTTATTTAGATCCACCAAACGACAGAGATGAGTCTTTAAGGTGGATTCTCATATAGCTGAATCTGACATCAATTATTGTTGTCTCTGAATTGCCTCGGGATTATTGAAACGGTTTTTCTGCATTCTTAAAGGATAATCGCCTAAAACTTATCGTAGTTATTACAATCTTGTAATGAAAAATTATTTTTCAGGCGCGTTTCCGTACCATTCTTTAGAGATATGGAACAGGGTAAGGATTTCCTCTCAAATGTTTTATAATTTATATTAACAAAATAACCTACAATGATGAGTTAATGTGGTATATATAGATGGAATTGAACGGGGTCGGGGGCCAGTGGGGCGGTGGGCTGATGGATGTTGATTTAGCTGTGGGTGGTGGGTTTGGCAGGGGATATTAACTCTATAGGGTCAGGGGGGATGGTGTGTCGGGTCTGGCAGGGGAGGACTTGACGAGAGTTGGAGAGGAGGTGGTGGGTGGGTTACGCATTTTTGGGTGATGTGTGGTTTGTTCATGAAATTTTTTATTTTTTTTAATTTTTTTTTTATCAGTCTTTGGTGGGGTGGGTTTTGGGGGGGTGATTGTGGGGGAGGGTGTGGGGGGGGGGGGGGGGGTGGCGTGTTTTGTGTTTCTTGGGGTGGAGGGTGGGTGGGCGTTATTTGAGTTGGGGGGTGGTTGGTTTTGTGTGTATTGGGGGGTGGGTTTGTTATTTTAGTTTTATTGGTTGGAGTATTTTTTTTTGTTTTTGGGGGGTTAGTTGGTTTGGTTTGTTTGTGTGTTGGTTGGGGGTTTAGAGGTTCTTTTTTGGGTGGTGTTGGGTAGTGTATTTATTAATTTGGTTTGTGGTTGGGGGGGTGGGCTCGTTGGGTGTTTTTTTGGTTTTGGTTTTTTTTTTGGGGTTTTTTTTTGTTGTTTTCTGTGTCATTATGGATTTGGTGGGTTTTTTGGATTTCTGTGTTTATTGGGTGGGTGCGGTGGTTTGTGGGGGGGGTGTTTTATTTGTTTGTGGGCTCTGGGTTTTGGTTTAGTTTGGGTTTATTTAGGTGGGGTTTTTGATGGTTCGGTTAGTTTTTTTTTGGAGTTTTTGGTGGGGGTTATTTTTTTTATTTTTGTTGTGTTTTGTTTGGTTTTTTTGGTTTTTTGTGTGTTTAATTTTATTTAGTGTTTGGGGGGTTGAGATGCGGTTTTGTTTGGTGGGTTTTTTTTTTGTTGTTATATGTTTGTTGTGTTGGGGGTTGGTTTGGTGGGTATTTTGGGTTTTTTGTGTTTTTGTGTTTTTTGTTTTTTTGTTTTGATTTATTTGTTTTTGTTTGTTGGGTTAAGTGGTTTTTGGGGGGTGTTTTGTTTATTTTTTTTTTTGTTGTTTGGTTTATGTTTTTATTTTATTTTGTGTTATTTTATTTATTGATTTGGGGGTTTTGGAGGGAGGGGGGTTTTTCAGGTTTTTTTTTTTTTGGTTTTTTTTTGGGATTTTTTTCTTTATGGTGAATGTTTTGGGGGGTGGTTTGTGGTTGTTTGCGTTCATTTTTGGAGGTTACTTTTTTGGTGGGTGGGTATAGTTTTTTTGTTCTTAATGTTATATATGTATTTGGTTTAGTTTTTTAATATTTTGTTTGGGTTTTTATTTGGTTTGGTGGGGGTTTGTTGAGGGCGTTATGTTTGTTTTTTTTTTTTTATGTGATTTTGGGATGGGTTGGTTGTTTGTATATTTTATATGTTAATTATTTAATTAATAAAGTATAATTATGTTTATTTCATTTTATTTTAGATGTTTTATAAAAAAATGATGTAATATTTGGATTAATTATAATAAATTTAAAATAAATAAATAAATTGGCGTTCTATATTAATGCTGGAATGAGTTGTTTCTGCAATTTTGATCTGATTGGTGATTTTGATGGTGCGTAGGATTTGTAGTGTTTGGGATTGGTACGGTTGTTTTAGGTGTGGTGCGTTGTCTACGGGGTGTTGGGTCTTATATGGGTGGTTGGTGTTTGGGGGGAGCGGGTCGAGGTGTGTTGGGGCGCGATGATGGAGTGGACTTTTAATTCGTTGTCAGATTTAGCTTATTACGTCGTATAGTCAGCTTAGTCTTAGTTAGTTCAGTTTAACAGCAAGGATCGTTTAGGAGATCGCTAGCTTCACCTATACAAGTCTTTGTCCCATTCTCTTCAGAAATGTTCTCCCCCCCCCCCCAACTCCGGTTATTGACCCTCACAGCACGCAATATCGCATGTAAATCAATGTTGTGTCACTGTACGCATCACTTACATAGACCGTCTTAATTGTACCACACATGACACTGCCTCTAATCTTAACATACACCATAATTCCCCCCCTAACCAAACACAACTCACACACTCCCCCCAGACCTCACCTACCCACAAACAACCCCAAAACAACTACAAAAAAATACCACCCGCCTTTGCCCCTAGATGACCCCCCCCCCTCCCCCCCCAACCCCCCCATCCCCACCAACACTCCTATATACCCCCCCGACCAAACAACCGTTTTTTTTTAATTGAGATACATGTGTTCCCCCCGCATATAGCACTGCCATACGTGCACTCCTATCTCGTGGTCACCATACCAAATCTTTAGGATTATTTATCGGCAGAAACTACGTAGTTATTCGAAAACTGTATCCCCCCTCTAGAGAAATGATTTAAAGTACCAAGGGACAATCACTTCTTCCCGTCTTATTTTTCGTATGTGTCGTTAGTATTGCTGATCGAATCAACAATAAGCTTCTATAGAAAGGTCTATTGTGAGTGGTGGGTGTTCGCATGGTAATACTAAATTTGTCCTCCTACCGTACGGACTTATGTAATAACTACAGATTCTTGCTTAAAAGAAATTCATTCCTACACCTAAAACAATATTAACATCCCCCCCAACCCACCCATAACACAACTATAACAAATAACCACCCAACCACCCCCCCACCCCACACACCACCCCCCCCCCCCTACGCATGTAATAAATTTGCTCATTACCAAGATTGTAATAACTACCGGATTTATCAAAATACATCATTCCACCCCTAACCATGTGTGTGTGTTCAACATAACACACTTCCACCTATAAGACACCCTCAAATCCAACGACGAAAACAGAATACACCACACCCCCGTCACACAATCCCCCCAGTATGTCTTTGTCCCTCGAACAAAATGAAACCTTCTACACTCAATACTCCACCTCTGAAGTAACTCAAAAGGTAATCCCCATCAATGAAAGATCAAATACCCCAGTACAGTCCAACATAGAAAACAAAATAGAGAACAACAACACCCCTCAACTCAACACAACTCCCATCATAACACCCCCCACTCCCACCCCACACCCCCCCCCCCACACACCTCCACCATGATCCGTGGAATAAGTATTTAATTTCTTTGTTATTAGTTACTTTGTTATTTTTTTGGATTTTTTTAAGGTTCTTAAGGATATATTTAATGTACTAAACTTATATTATAAGCCGAGCCCGCAATTATCAGACCATATCATTCATCCCCCCCCCAGAAAAATCTGAACATTCGTGAAACCCACATCTCTTTTGTGCTCAGCCATAATGCACTGATGCACTCTCAATATATCAGGTTGTTTAGCGTCTATTTGCTATAGTGCTATGATACATACGAGTTGCAAATGCAAGATAAGAGAATCGAAAGAATGCATCACAGATTAGAACCAGCACAGAATGATAAGTACACCCCAAATTATACTTCTGAATATGATAACTACACTAAGGCAAAAACAAGATAAGCACCAATACCCAACTAAAAAAAAAAGAGCTAGGAAAAAAAAAGAAAAACAAACAATAACAACAAAAAATTTCATCAAGAAACAACACCCCGCAATCCAACAACAACATAAAAGTCTCAACTTCTAACGATTCATCCCAATAGCCCCACCACACAAAACAACCCTCCCGCCAAGCCTTAACAGCCACCTACTCCCCGCCCCCCCATTTGGTCCCCCCGCCTACCCCCCCGTTCACCCATCCAACATCGCACGATATCTCAATTCTCCCCTCTGTTTACATGTGTCTTTCTTTAGAAATATAGAAGAAGTGTTGATTCGTACCCCCTCACCCCGCCCCCCTACTCCCCATCTACACCACATTCAACAAACCAACAAGTTCTTTTTGTATTACTCCCAACAATAAAGTCTATCACTGCCCCGTGGTGTTGAGAGAAATTAAGATTGTGTAACATAAACTTGTATGACACTCCCCACTAAACCATGGTATGCACACCTTAATTATCCCATCAATACTTCCAATGAATATAATCATTTCAGCTGCACCAAGATTGTGTACATCACCAACAAGTCCCCTCCTGTAAGTCTAATCTAGTTTTTACTTTTTTTAGGTTTTTAGTTCTTGCGTATTTTAAGTATAATTTAGGTTATACCACCAAAAGTATTTAATAAAATTTCCCCCAAAAATCAACATCGTGAAACATTTTTATATAGCTGAATTGACTGTGTCACATTTTAAAATCTAGTTATTACATTCTTGCTAAGGCATTATACATGCTTACTTCTAAGAAGAAATTGAAGTGTATGATCACATACTCAAAAGTTTATACTAAAATAACTCCAAAAAAACGACAAAGATAACAGTGTTCTATATAGCTGAATTGAACTGTTGTTCAAATTCTTAAAGCAAATCGTAGTATTTACAAATCATTTAATGACAAATATTTACATGCGTACTTCTAAGATATGAAGTGTAGGATACAACTCAAAAGTTTTATACTAAATATAACCCAAAACGCAAATGAGTACATGTTTCTAATATAGCTGAATTGAACTGTTGTCATTATTCTTAAGCAAATCGTAGTATTAAATCTTGTAAGGACATTAGTTCATCGTACTTCTTAGAAGTATTGAAGTTAGTATTAAACTCCAAAGTTTTATATAAATACATCCCAAAACGACAAATGAGTAACAGGGGTTACTATAGCTGAATTGAACTGTTGTCATCATTCTTAAGCAAATCGTAGTTATTACATCTTGTAAGACAATTATTACATGCGTTCTTCTTAGAAGTATTGAGTGTAGGCATACCATCAAAGTTTTGTAATAAATATATCCCAAAAAACGAAAATGAGATACATGTGTTCTATATAGCTGAATTGAACTGTTGTCATCATTCTTAAGCAAATCGTAGTTATTACATTCTTGTAAGGACAATTAGTTACATGCGTACTTCTTAGAAGTATTGAAGTGAAGGCATACCATAAAAAGTTTTGTAATAAATAACCCAAAAACGACAAATGAGTAACATGTGTCTATATAGCAGAATTGAAACTGTTGCCCACATTCTTAAGCAAATCGTAGTTATTACAATCTTGTAAGGACAAATATTACATGCGTACTTCTATAGAATATTGATGGTAGGCATACACTCAAAAGTTTATAATAAATATATCCCAAAAACACAAATGTAACATGTGTACTATTTACGAATTAAACTGTTGTCATCATTCTTAAGCAAATCGTAGTTTATTACATCTTTAAGGACAATTATTCATGGTATTTCTTAGCAGTATTGAATTGTGTATACCAACTCAAAAGTTTTATATAAATACACCAAAAAACGACAATGAGTAACATGTGTTCTATATAGCTGAATTGAACTGTTGTCATCATTCTTAACAAATCGTATATACATCTGTAAGACAATTAGTTACATGCGTTACTTTCTTAATGTATTGAAGGTAACAACTCAAAGTTTGTATATAAATAAATCCCAAAACGACAAGTGAGTAACAGTTTCTATAAACTAATTGAACTGTTGTCATCATTCTTAAGCAAATCGTAGTTATTGACATCTTGTAAGACAATTAGTACATGCGTACTCTTAGAAGAGTATTAAGTGTAGCATACAACTTCAAAGTTTTAATAAATATACCCAAAAAGACAAATGAGTAACATGTGTCTATATAGCTGAATTGAACTGTTTCATCATTCTTAAGCAAATCGTAGTTATTACATTCTTGTAAGACAATTATTTACATGCGTACTTCTAGAATATTGAAGTGAGCATAACTCAAAAGTTTTTAATAAATATATCCAAAAAACGACAAATGTAGTAACATTGTGTTCTATATAGCTGAATTGAACTGTTGTCATCATTCTTAAACAAATCGTTGTTATTACATTCTTGTAAGGACAATTAGTTCATGGTTACTTCTTAGAAGTATTGAATTGTAGGCATACACTCAAAAGTTTGTAATAAATATATCCCAAAAACGACAAATGAGTAACATGTGTTCTATATAGCTGAATTGAACTGTTGTCATCATTCTTAAACAAATTCGTACTATTACAATTTGTAAGGACAATTAGTTACATGCGTACTTCTATGAAGTATTGAAGTGTAAGTACACACCTCAAAAGTTTTGTAATAAATACAATCCAAAACGACAATGAGTAACATGTTTCTATATAGCTGAATTGAACTGTTGTCATCATTCTTAAGCAAATCGTAGTTATTACATCTTGTAATGACAAATATTTACATGCGTACTTCTTAGAGATATTGAAGTGTAGGCATACACTCAAAAGTTTTATAATAAATATAACCAAAAACGACAAATGAGATACATGTGTTCTATATAGCTGAATTGAACTGTTGTCATCATTCTTAAGCAAATCGTAGTTATTAAATTCTTGTAAGGACAGTTATTTACATGCGTACTTCTTAGAAGTATTGAAGTGTAGGTATTAAACTCAAAAGTTTTATAGTAAATACATCCCAAAAAACGACAAATGAGTAAACATGTGTTCTATATAGCTGAATTGAACTGTTGTCATCATTCTTAAGCAAATCGTAGTTATTACAGTCTTGTAAGGACAATTTGTTACAGGCGTATCTTCTTAGAATATTGATGTAGCATATACATCAAAAGTTTTAATAAATATATCCCAAAAACGACAAATGAGTAACATGTGTTCTATATAGCTGAATTGAACTGTTGTCATCATTCTTAAGCAAATCGTAGTTATTACATTCTTGTAAGGACAATTTTAATGCTATTCTAGAAGTATGATGTAGAAACATCAAAAGTTTTAATAAATATATCCCAAAAACGACAAATGAGTACATGTGTTCTATATAGCTAATTGAACTGTTCATATTCTTAAAAATCGTGTATTACATTCTTGTAAGACAATTATTCATGGTATTTGAATATTGAGTTACAACCAAAGTTTTAATAAATAAATCCAAAACACAATGGTAACTGTTTCTATATAGCGAATGAACTGTTGTCATCATTCTTAACAAATCGTAACTTACAATCTTGTAAGGACAATTAGTTCATGGTCTTCTTAGAGTATGAATGTAGCAACCTCAAAAGTTTTAATAAATACATCCAAAACGACAATGAGTAACATGTGTTTATACGAATTGAACTGTTGTCATCATTCTTAACAAATCGTAGTTATTACATCTTGTAAGGACAATATTACATGCTACTTTTAAATATTGAGTGTAGCATACCACTCAAAGTTTTATATAAATAAACCAAAAACGACAAATGAGATCATGTGTTCTATATACTGAATGAATGTTGTCATATTCTTAACAAATCGTAGTTATTAATTCTTGTAAGACATTATTACATGCGTATTCTTAGAATATTGAAGTTAGATAAATCAAATTTTTAAAATTATCCCAAAAACGACAAATGATAAATGTTTTATTAGCTGAATTAACTGTTGCATCATTCTTAAGCAAATCGTATTATTACATCTTGTAAGGACAATTATTACAGCGATTCTTAGTATTGATGGATACATCAAATTTAAATATACCAAAAACGAAAATGGTACATTTTTATATACAATTGAACTTTTATCATTCTTAAGCAAATCGTATTATCATTCTTGAAGAAATTATTACATGCGTATTCTAGAGTATTGATGTGATACATCAAAAGTTTTAATAAATATACAAAACAAATGAGAACATGTGTTCTATATACGAATGAACTTTTCATCATTAAGCAAATCGTATTATTACATTCTGTAAGACAATATTACATGCGTATTCTTAGAAGTATTGATGTAGATACCATAAAAGTTTGAATAAATAATCCAAAAACAATGAACTTGTTCTATTGCGAATGAACTGTTGTCTATTTTAACAATCGTTATTCATCTTGAAGGACAATAGTTCATGGTTCTTAATATTGAATGAGTTACACTCAAAAGTTTTATAAATATATCCAAACGACAAATAACATGTTTATATAGCTGAATTGAACTTGTCTCATTCTTAACAAATCGTATATTAATCTTGTAAGACAATATTCATGGTTTCTTAAATATTGAGTGTAGGCAACTCAAAGTTTTTAATAAATAACCAAACGACAATGTACATGTGTCTATATAGCTGAATTGAACTGTTGTCATCATTCTTAAGCAAATCGTAGTTATTACATTCTTGTAAGGACAATTAGTTACATGCGTACTTCTATAGAAGTATTGAAGTGTAGGCATACCATCAAAAGTTTTGTAATAAAATATATCCCAAAAACGACAAATGAGTAACATGTGTTCTATATAGCTGAATTGAACTGTTGTCATCATTCTTAAGCAAATCGTTAGTTATTACATTCTTGTAAGGACAATTAGTTACATGCGTATTCTTAGAGTATTGAAGTGTAGGTATACAACTCAAAAGTTTTATAATAAATATATCCCAAAAACGACAAATGAGTAACATGTGTTCTATATAGCTGAATTGAACTGTTGTCATCATTCTTAAGCAAATCGTAGTTATTACATCTTGTAAGGACAATTAGTTGCATGGTACTTCTTAGAAGTATTGAAGTGTAAGCATACATCTCAAAAGTTTTGTAATAAATAAACCCAAAAACGACAAGTGAGTAACATGTGTTCTATATAGCTGAATTGAACTGTTGTCATCATTCTTAAGCAAATCGTAGTTATTACAATTTTTGTAATGACAAATATTTACATGCGTACTTCTTAGAAGATTGAAGTTAGGCATACCACCAAAGTTTATAATAAATATAACCAAAAAGACAAAAAGAGATACTGTGTACTATATGCTGAATTGAACTGTTGTCATCATTCTTAAGCAAATCGTAGTTATTACATTCTTGTAAGGACAATTAGTTACATGCGTACTCTTGAAGTATTGAAGTGTAGGTAACTAAAAAATTTTGTAATAAATTCACCCAAAAAAAACAAATGAGTAACATTTTTCAAAAACTGAATTGAACTTTTTTTATCTTCTTAAAAAATCGTGTTATTACATTTTTGTAAGGACAATTAGTTCATGCTATTTTTTAAAATATTGGTATCAAACCCCTAAAAGTTTTTAATAAATAACCAAAAAGACAAATGGAAACAGGGGTTCCATATGCTGAATTTAAAAGTTGTAAACAATTTTAAGCAAATGTAGTTATTACATTCTTGTAAGGAAATTATTTCAGGTATTTTTAAAAAAGTATTGGGTAGGGGAAACCTCCCAAAAGTTGTAATAAATAATCCAAAAAAACGAATGTGTAACATGTTCTATTTAGCGAATTAAACGTTTGTACATTTTTAAGCAAATGG
>JARBHB010000139.1:0-22068 GCA_029891345.1 Dryococelus australis
CGTAAATCACCCATCACTAATGTCATGTTGTATCATTGTGTCAGCAGGTAATTTCATGTTTATATGTAGGATCGCCTTAGATACACTGTAGAAGCGATACAGAAATTATCTCCCTATTGTTATCGTTATATATTAGAGAACTGCCATCAAGTTCAGAGTTTGTGGTGATTAGTATTTAATTGGGAGTTTCTTCAGATTTTAGGCCCACCAAAAGAAAAAATTTTGTCTATTGGTGGATAAAGAAAAAGAGAGCCTTATTACTGGCATTCTAAGGTGCAAAATAACCCACGTATTCCAAAAAATAAGAATTTCCTTACGTAAAATTATATATTTATAGAAGAGTATAGTTACTGAAATACGTATGGAAACAGTAAATGATTATTCATAAAATTCGTGTCTGTGGATTCAGTAAATAACTATAAACATTTTCGCAAATTTTACTAACAATACTTTACATGTACAATTATTGCAAAGTTTTTTCTCTCGAACATTAGAAAGCCATAGTTTCAAATTAATAAACAAAATAATAATCTGTACGGATTATGGTCGGTTCCATGTTAGTGGAAGCGGCGGTAAGGGTATAATTCTTCTCCCCTTCCTATCTTCAGAAAACAGCTTATATCGGTTGCAAACATTTTACTAGAAAGCTCTGTTGTACCAACTTTTCAAATATTGCACGCTATTTAGTCTTAAGGGAAGCTGGGACAATAACAACATTTTAAGTATTTAGAACTGTAAGTTTGCTATCTACAAATCTTTACATGTTTTAATGGGAGGAAGTCTCTTGATCGATGAACAGTCTTAGCCAACCTTGAAGAACCCCCCCCCCCCCCTTTCAGAACTCACAGCACACAGTAATAGGGCAGGCATGTTTCATACTTGTACTACCTTGAAAACGGCAAATGAAATGTGAGCCAAAACTCCGGAAGTATCATCAACTTTGACACGCGCAGGAACATGAAATATAGATCCTGATTAATTTTATGTGTTCTTTAAAAGAGTTAAAAATTTAAGATAGTAAAACCCCTTTATTATTGCTCCGTATATAATAGGATAACATTTGTTATGACTGGGGAGATTTGTATTTCCAACGAAGTCTCAATACCACATTGTTCAAGCCAAAGTTAATACTAAAATCCTCACATAGTTTCCTACCTGAGGCAAGAAAGGTTACTTACGTATGTAAGGAAGTCTGGATATAATAGCGGCCGAATGCCCTACCTGAGGTAGAGACATGTCGCTCAGACAAGCCTGATGAAAGAATGTGGTGGGATGAAATGGTGGTGGAGATGCAGTGGAATGAAGATGAGGAAGGAACGGGAGAACCTCGAGGAAACACCCACACCACTACAGTGCCCAACACACTCCTGAAATGTGAACCGGGGCCGCGGTGGCACAGGCGCTAGAGTACTTGTGTACCACCAAGATGATCCGGCTTTGATTCCCGGCGGGGTTGAACCAGGATTTGTACACGTGGGATTCTTGCCGGACGATGCCGCTGGTCGACGGATGTTCTAGATGATATCCCGATTCCCCAGGTCTTGCATTCCTGTGCTGCTACATTCTCGCCTCGCTTCACTCTCATCTGCTGTCAAGGCCACGTTGCTTAGAGTGCGTGAACCCGAGGTTTTACTTTTCGCGTTCGAGGCACTGCAATACGTACGACAATAACACGCGCGCCCAATTGTTCATCGCCCTTATGCGCAGGGCTCTTACTCCTATGTTCATTGATTTGATCGTTACTCTTTCTTCTGTAAATCATATATGTAACAATGGGACTTAATTACATGCTATGTAGTCCCACAAATGTAACTAGCACTGTACTCGTTTACTATTCTGCTACCTCTTAAGAAAACTGCACGGGCCAGCTATGAAAATACTCTTTTTTAAACTATAACTTCAACGGTTCGGAAATTATGACTATGTAAGAAACGGGTTGACTCATAATTGATGGTCTAGCCCAACCAACGACCAATCACGGCGTGGGCTGAAGGGCATGAGAGGATCGGAGTGTTTGCGGTCTGCGTTTTCTTCCATATCGCCACCCTCTCCCAGGTTATATAAATGGATACCCAATGTCAATAAGAGTGACACAGCAAAATTTCCTATACTGGGCGTGACCTCTCCCAGGTCAATCACATATACTCGATGTCAATAAAGGCGATATTGGTCTCGGAACCGCACGCTCACTCATATTGCTGAAAGATTTACTTCCTGATAACATTCAACATGGATGCAAATATTTTTTAATAAACGATTTTGGTTACACAGTTTAATTGTATGTATTTGAAATTTGACGATAAGAGGTTAAACGTCATGGCTTTACTTATTTCTTTATGTATAACTTCTCAATATTATAAGTGCTCCTGGCATAATATCACGTCCCTTGATTTACACAAAGAACTTTCAAGGGCGCCGTAATAATGAGGACAACGACATATTTAGAAATATATCCCAAGAAATAATAAATCTACTTAAAGCTAGCCGTAATGTTGTATAACAACAGAATCACTTAAAATAAAAACCTGATTGAGGCGGTGGAGACGTAATCAGTTAACACTTTATGGCATTCTTTGAAGACATACACAATTGGTATTCATAAACTGCTACATTGTTCAAAACATTATAGTTTTAGTGCCCATGATACGATTAATAATCATATTATGAATAATTGATAGTCAATTCAAGTATAAATGTAATAGATAATCATTGAATATCTATTACAATTTTTCTTCAATTATTCATTATTAACGGCTATAAAAATTTTACTCTTCTTTTGTGTACAGACAAGCTTACAGCATTTTATATCACAATACCGAAAATTACATAATACTAACTTTACTTAGTGACACGCAGAAGTTCAAAAATAATACATTTACCTTCCACTGATTAGCACAGAGTACCCAGTAGCCTTAAATACTTTGTAAAAGTAGTTTATCACATTATACAGTAGTAGAAAAGGATGGTAGGCTGGCGATGAGATACTTGGCTGGTCGCGTGTTGGAAACACGATCTATAGAAATTAAAGTCAATTCTATGTTGCGTCTAGGCACATAATTATCTAAAAAAAAGCAGGAGAAAATTTATTTGTTCATCTATAATTGTAAGGTAAGTTTAATTTTCATGGTTGCCAAGCTCATCAGCAAGTGAGTTCGCCCGCATCAAATGAGCAGCTACGGCGTTTCACGTCTATGTAAATATCTATTATGTTGCCAAGATGACAATCATTTGCTCTCAGATACTGTAATACTAATGCATTGGTATTAAGGTAAACTTTTATCCAACGAGTAGGAATTAGGGACAAATCTGTTTCAGGGGTTGAACATTTTTATGTTACATTTTAATTATGGCTTTTGAAAACCAAACAATTTTTTGATCAACAGGAAATAATTCTGTAGCTGCTGAAGTGACGGCTTGTATTAATTTGTATGCAATCATAGGAAATTGTGTTTATCCATTTTTGTCTTAAAATTTGGTTTTACATAGCCCTAAATTGATTAAACTGCCAACCAATTACACCGATTGTAGTACACGAGTTTTTCAAACTGTAGTTATTTGAGCATTCAGGCATAGTTGTATTTGTATAGGTGTATAGGCTATTCACGGTAAAGTAACCACTTTGGAAAGCCGTCTCACTTGGAATAATACTCAGTAAATATATTTTATTGTAACCATAGCCGTCAAACTTCCTTGTGCCGTGGAATATACACTATATTAAATACTTACGTGGCATTATTTGTTTAAGGACGGTGCGGAAATGATAACAAATGGCTGAAAGCTAAATGTAATTTTGGCCTCAAAAGTTCTCACTTTAATTTTGACAGCATATATCTGCTCAATTATCTATCAGACTGCATTATTTTATGTTCAGCATTAAAATTATTAGTTAAAAAAAAACAAATAGTTACAAAAATTCTTTAGCTTCCGCTCTATAATTTCATGTCTGACGGAATTCACTGTAACATTTAAATTTGCATATTTTTAGGATCTTTTCGTGTGATTCTTGTTAAAAATTGAACGTTTTTATTATCTATTAACTCTCACAAGTTATTTGATAACTCTAAAAAATGGATTATGTTATATAAGAACATATTACAAGACGTATAGATAAAAACGTAAAAACTATCTTCTGATAGAGGAATATAAATACGCTGTATAGTGTAATGTGCAGTATTTGTATGAATGGCTTATAAAGTTGACAAACTTATTCAGGACTTGGAAATGTTTATGTGAAATTCTTTAGTAGGTGTTTTCACTTGCAATTCCTACAGACCGGTTTTTTCGTACTCTCTATGGATGTAAGGGGATGAGATGTCTTCCTTATGTGTTCTCTGAAATACGAAAGAGACAGACGAGCCCAACAAAGAGAGAGACATTAACGAATATTCTGCGATACTTACAATCCCCATTGGGGCATTGCTGCTCACCAGCACACCATCCCAAACAATGATACACTCACCTCAAAGAAACATTGAATACACTTTAACTTATGTGGACGTAAAACACGTGGCAGATATTGGACGGTTTTGAGGGCCGTCGCCCTTAAACTCACTCCGAGGCAGGAATATCCGTACACTAACACATTTGTGGAGATCAACACTGCTTGTATTTAGAACCTCGAAAACGAGGTGGTACAAGCAATTGAGCGGACACAAGGCACGAGGCACCGCATTGGTGAACGCTGCAGAGCAAAGGCGTCAACAATCGCGCGAAATATATAAATGCGTAAATTATGCCGGAGTGTGATCCGGAACTCGGAGATGCACAATGAAGAGAGAGAAAAAGTTTCCAGATGAATTAAAGTCTATTGCAGATTAGATGATGGGTAACAAAAGTTGCTTCACAACCCGAGCCACATGACGCGACCTGCCTTGACACCGGCTGTTTCCAGACTAACTAGGGTTTTCCGTATAGGGGGCAATGGAAGCCACCTCCGCCTACCAAAAAAATATATTCCTCACTTAAATATTGACGTGCGTGGAATGATACACATAAACCCTTTAAAATATACAATAACTGCACGGCACGCATTGCAATTTAATTACGCATTAACAAATCTAATACAAATAACGCTGCGATAATTATTATGGCTTTTGAAAAATGTTACCACAAACTGTTTGTGGTTCCTCGAAAAAGAGAAGTACATTCATAGCACTAGCAAATCCTTAAAGATATAATTGTATTTTAATTATAATGCCTTTAATTAATATTGATATTTATTATGAAAATTTAGTAGCCGTAATTTTCACGTTTAAAAGTTCTAGTTCAAACGTGCCACTGCTGGCATAAACAAACTTGCTGCTAATTTAAAATGCAACATTTTAATTATTTGTTTAATTACTAAGTACCTTGTCTATTTATTATATGTTGCACATGACCGGCACTATACACCTTTCGGGCTGTGTAAGTAATGTAGGGATTTTGCTACATTGGTTTGATGCGTAATAGATAATAACTGCGGTAATTACACGATAACATACATGTTGTATTGTGCATGTTTGACTGAGTTATGCCTTGTGGCGTTGAAAGTGTGTATACTCACTTTTTAAGGTAGCGTCTAGGCGCGTAGCCTCTGGTCACGTAGTTTGCGGCTGGTACTAGGCTGTTTAGTGCCTACCTGCTCCAACAAATGTTGTACACGGGTCGATAAAGAGCCCTGGTGGAACTTGCGGATGACATTAAGTCAGTAATATCATATAATTGTTGAATTTTATGTATTTTTTCTCCAGTTTATTTTCAAGGTCATTCTATGTCATGGGGTCAAGGTCACCTGCATTTGATATTGTAGTAGTAGTCTGAAACGTAATATGCTTGTTGAATTTTATTTATTTTTTCTCGTTTTAGTTTTCAAGGTCACTTGAGGTAATAGGGTCAATGGCAAAGTCATATGAATCCAATATGGCTGCTACGATGGCTGACAGACCCAATATTGCTGACAAGTTATTGCCGCCCGGAGGGGGGCGGGGGTTGGGTGGAGGCCTGCCATCTTGTGTTTATGTGAGGGGAGTGATGGGGGAATATCGGTAAATAATTTTTTTCATTAAATAGTTTTATAATTTTTTAGTAATTTGTTAGCAATACTTTTTTTTTTTTTTTTTTTTTTTCAGATTTTTCTTAGTTTTTGGGGTTAAATATCAAAGGTCATCTGCATACAATTCAGCTGCTTCGGTGGATGACAGCACCAAGATGACTGACTGTGTATTGCTGAGGGGGTGGTGAAGGCCTGTCGACGAACTTGTTATGTGAGGGTTGTGTGCGGGAAACATAAGGAATTAATTTTCTTATTAAATTTAGTAATAACTTAAAATTACTTTTAGTTAATTTCTTAGTTAAAATTTTTTTCAATAAATTTCTTGTAATATTTTTTATTTTCTTTGATTTTTATGTATTTTTTTAGTTTTGTGGCCAAAGGTCAAATGTCAATGGTCTGAGTCTGCCAGTACTGACCCAGGGACACGTGACCAAGTTTTTTGGGGTCCAAATCCTGATCAAATGAGTCCCGCTTTCTTGACCCAGGGCCAACAATCCCGGTCAACTGCTCTGAGAAAAACGCAAATTTTTAATGAACAAAATCAAAATTTTTATAGAATAAGGGAAATGTTTATGGAAATTGAGACGATTTTGAGAGCAAAAAGGGATAGTTTGAGGGAAAAAAGATAAATATCAACATGGATGCTGGCACCTGGCTCCTGTGCCCAGTGCCTTTATGCCAGACTTTTCAATTTACTACTGCTAACTTTTTATTACATGTATAATGTATATACATTAGACAGCAAGTAACTTATTCACTATCAGAGTAGCAAGAGTTTTCCCGGTGAAGATATTAACTCCACCCCATAGCTTTTTCCAAGCTGTGAAGCCTTTTATTATAATTATCAATGTACCTGGCCTGGCGCGAATAAAACGCCTGCCACTAGACGATCTTCGCCTTTTCAGAACTCGCACTGGAGGAATATTATAGACTGTGGCATATATAATTCTGCTTGTTGTAGGATTCTCACTTGATCACTACTACGAAGATTTTTAGAAGAAAATATCAATATTCTGGGATATGATCACTTTCTGGACTGCGGCTGTTATCAGTACAGGAAGTGGTGTCACAACATTGGTCTCTTATGCGAATCCTTGAATGAGTGAAGTTGTCAGAAGAATACTTCACATGGATGATGATCTCGCGAGATCGTGGATCAGCTATCGGCACGTCAATACATCCCTGTTGATTCATTTGAGCATGACGTCCTTGCTTGAAGCTTATATTTGCTCTGAGTCTTACTATTCTGAACACGAAGTTTTGAAATTTTGGTGTCTGATGACCTATTTCAGTAATTGCATTGTTCGAGCTGGAGCTGTTCTATATATGGACATACTAACTAATTCTGGTGGGAAAGGTTATGGGTCACTTAAATAGCGAAACTTAATATCTTTGCGATGGCTGTAACTTCACAAGTGATGTAACTGCCGGAACATTATTTCTTCCTTTCATGGAGGGTTCTGGTGATAGCAGGTGCTTAACATCCGCTCGAGTAGCGTTTCAAGCTGTGTGTCAAATTGCACTTTGCAGGTTCCAAGTCGACAGGGTCAACGTAATTGTAATCAGGCTGAAATATTTTAGGAAAACTTTCTATTTCCTACACGAAACAATGGTGATGGTGGACAATACTTTTGGTTTTCAGATATTGATTCCTTTGCTATACAGCATAGGTTTCCTTTTGTATGACGCAAAAATTGCCATTGATGTTCTACCAGGGAAAATACATGAAGAAGACTCAATGATCCATACTTCGTGCATCGCTCTTTACGTGATTAGGAATACGAACGTGTTTGCTGTATTGTAATTACAACTTTCCTGCCCCAACACGTAGCCCAAAAAAGACAGAAGTTAAGCCTTAATACAACTCTAAGTCCAGCTGCCACCAAGGAGTTGCAGATTTTCTCCCGGCATGTGTGAGAAATCCCATTAAATTTCAGTGCTTGAGAATTCTTCATTTTAATCGCCGTACCTTCTTCTCTCTGATGAGATCTTTATCGTATTACAAGGTTCTTCTAGTGCAGCTGCACTAGATTTATGTCGTGTTAGAAATGTCTAAAGTTTGTTGTCACAACAGTTGATAAAAGCAACTAAGTATATCGAATTTGGACCAATAATGTCAGTATTTGTGCACTGCAAGTTAATTCTTAAAATAAGGAAAAAATTTTGGTTTAATGTTATTTCGTATGATGTAGACTGGTCGCGTGACATTTAGAAATAAAAATCCATATATGACTTATACGACATTCACTTTTTCTTTAGGAATATATAATATCTAATTGGTTGCACCCAGTGTTGATCATTCAATACTTAATCTTTACATGTACAATAGTTCAGTTGGTTATACGTAATTCATGGTAAAGTGAGATCTATTTAAGGCCCTCCCAATAAGCTTTAACAACTCATAATATATTTTATTGCAAACTAAAACATTAATTTCTGAGAAATGTGAAACTTATAAACTGTGTTTATTATTCACATTGCAATGATTATATGTTAATTAAAATGAAACCATCGAAATTGGCTAAAAGGAAAATAATATAATAGCCTTAAAAAGTGCTCACTTTATCGTGAACAACCTATGATCACAATATTTCAGGTCTTGAAGTATACATATATAAGTGATCTGTATTCTGAGTAAACATAAAATATATGAATATTTCTAATATCGAAACTTATTCTTTTTATATATAATTTTTTATGATTGACATATAAAGTAAGAATGCAAAATAAGTCATATACTGAATGTGCTTAGTGTTACATAACTATACACGGCAAATCTCTTTTGGGCATCAACATAATTTTGTAGATGACCGCAAACATAAAGACTCTCATTCTTATATATAGTGTCACAAGCCTCTTCCACCTGATGTTGAAATTGAGCAAGGTTAGTAGCTGGGCGTAGAGACTTGGTCAGACGACGTCCCATTATGCCCATTACATGTACACTGGAGAGCTACTTCTGGGGAAGCTGAAGACCAGAATATTTATCGATCACCACAAAGTGCACACGAAGTAGTAGCAGCAGTATGTGGGCTAGCATTATCCTCCTGAAACAGTACATCAACTTGTTGAAGAAATGGCAGCAGGTTGGGTTGAACAATGTGTTGGATGTATCCAGCTCTGCTTAACAGACAATCCCAAGTATCAGTGATGAACAACAATTGAATCTCATTGCGCCCAAGATAATGAAGCCAGGCGAATACACACTGGAAGATGATGCTCAGAATGTAGAGGTCGCACATATAAAGTGCCATCACTTGCACGAATGTAGAACCTGCACTCATCGCTAAACACAACAGGTTTCTTGGCCTAAAGGCCGGCACAACCTATACCCTCCCCTTTCTCATATTCTCTCTTTCGGCCATTCACTTTTCTTAGTGGCTCACATGGTATTCTATTGGTTTTCTCGGCAAAACCTGTTCTCGCCATCAGGAGTAATGACACAACTTGCTCCGAAGTCTTTACCCGAAAATCCCTTCATTGGTCCTCAAAAAGCTCTTCTCGCCATTTTATCGCATTTTTCTATTTTGGTGGATAACACACTCCAAATATTGTAAGGAGCTTTTAATACATTTGCCAGATGTAAGTGACTGTCTTTTCTACCTGCTATTCCTTGAAAGCTTTGTCTGAAATATTGTCTTCAGTTATTCTAATGACATACTGCATCGTATTATTAGCTCCACAATAATCACATAGCAGAGATTCCTCCAACTGGAACAAAATCACAATATTTTTTACGTCCTATAATGATATTTTGTGTACATTACTTAAACAAATTCATCGCAGCAAATATTTGTACTTTCCATAACAATGTTAGGCAACATGGTATTCATAGTTTCAGAATATTTGATGCATTTAGCCAACATAATCATTTACTATATTTGTAATAATATTAATAGACTGCTACCTATGCCTGTCTGAATTTATATTTGAATAACCCCGTAGGTTGTGTTATTTGTTCCAAGTAGACATTTTCTTACTGTTCGCATAATGAGTAAAAAGGGGAAATATGCACAAACAGTAGGTTTAATTATTTATACCGCATTTTAGATTTCAATATGCAGCACTTAAGTCTGAATTAGTTTATAAGAAATTTTAAAATTTTCAGTGAAAAACCTAATTCATGCATCTGTCCCATTTTCTCCACGGAGGTCTTCCCGCATTTATCACCAGAAAATATTAATCCACACATAAGAATATCTATATTACGATTACAGTAGCATGCAAGATATTTTTACAAACCATTCTTATATCCATATTATTTGTGGTTACTTTACCATTCTATTCCACAATAAATAGTAGTTTTCTATTTAATTTTTAATAGGAAACATCATTTGTGGGTAATGTGGCCCGACGAAGAAGCACAAATTAGTATGATGATGTTGGATCGACATTCGCGTCACCAAGTGCCCCAGAACAGGCATGAGGTAGAGATGAAGATCACACAGTGATGCTCGCAGGCGCCATACCTATTCCATGGTCTACTGCTGATATATTAGACACAACTCATGAAGCTGGAGATGCGAAGTCATTTTTTGATTTATCATATGTCAACCCCTTCACCCCAGGGTGGTCTGAAATATCACATTTATAGTCTTTGGCTACAAGAGTAGGCCTACAGGTTCAGCACTCCACCTAAAATATTCTAATACGAACAGATAGAGCTGTGTGTTAACCACAAACATATTGCTACAACGCCCTCACGCATATGATTTTATATCGATTCTCACATTCAACGTCCGCTCAGAATCATCACAACCTCTGCTGCCAAACGTGCGTGTACTAGACACTTCCCTGACGGAACTAGCACCACTCTCGCACATTTCGTCTCCCTCTCAGTAGCCATCCTTCATCCTCCCATCACAGTATTCTGATAAATAATTATATGTTGAACTTGCTAAAGTCTCAACAACACAGAGAGGTCTCTGTTGCATCTCGGTCAAGAGATGAGTGTATACAGCAACCTTTCAAATAAGGAGCGTAATTAAGTAGTAGTTATACCAAGATATTTTAGGCTACTTCACGGAAAATGATATGAAAGTTTTAGTGAGAATAATTAAGCACAGCGGTTTTCGAATCGAATGAACTGATTTTCCAACTAAAAGTAGCATAATACATAAAAGAATAAGGGTATTAAAAACAAGATTATTTACCATTCAGCTGTGAAATATCTAAACTTTTATTTATTAGCAAAATATTCGAATATAAAAATTTTGCAATAAAACACAAAACACAAATACCTTTAAAAAATGTTTTATTATTTCATGTTATCTATTATGAAACCATATTCAGCTTCATGCATACGATGGATTCTAAGAATTATTATTTTTTTCATTCAAGGTCACTGAGTTTAAGGTAAAGGTCTCCTACATCCAACATGGAGTTCGAGGGTTTGTTATATAAAGAAAAATGGCTGCTGACTCACCGGGTATTTTGGGCCTGGCATGTAGTCTTTGGTCCCCCTAGCTCCTATAAGGACTGTGTATTAGAAAACAGTAATGTTAAAATAGTATTATCAGAATTTATTTCAGCACTTATTAAGTTTCCTAACGCTCCCTTTTAAATTTGGTAATTTTTAAAAAATCTTTTAGAACTAACTTTTTTTTAGGATTTTCTCCCTGTCTTTTACGAATGCAGAGGTGGTGGTTGACTGGGACAAGGGGTGATTATAAGGGAAGTGGGGTGATTGTGAGTGGGGTGCAGGATAGATGTGGAATGATGGAGCAATGCCCACTGACCCATAGGACCTGACTACCAGCCTTGAATCCCCTTTTACTCCTGTGAGGTCTACGTGACTTATTCTGTTAGGAGCTAGGAATCCACTGGCTGCTCTGGGGACTTTTTAGCTATCGCATCTAGCAGCCTTGAACCCACACTGCTTATTTGGCGTTTCTATTCGGAAATTTAAACATGATTTTTGTAATTTTCTGAGGGGAAAAAGGCGAAAAAAAGGCCAATACAACCAATTCTGAAGTGATTTCCCGGTTTAACTGGTCAGTTTGTCGATAACATGGCCACACCAGTCCACCCACCACGACGCTAGCTGTGACGTGAACCAAGTTGGCGGCCGTCTCCTACTGCCAATAACACGATTCACTGTCCCCGATGTAAAATAATTGTAATATTTTCACATTTAATATGTTAACTGCATGGTTAATGTGTTCTTTGTCTAGAAACGTGGGTATCACAATTATCGTCAGGTTTTTATGTTCTCTGATGGTAGTAGACATGCGACTCTGTAATAATTAGGAAACCATGTGGATGTATATAGCATAAATATTTCTGCCAGTTACCTGCTTTGCCATGTACTTGTTCCTTCTACAGACTGCTGTAGTATAATACATGTTTTGCAAAATGCATATTGTGTCCAAACTGCTTTCCTCTGGACTGGTGTCAAACCATACGTCCATTCGTCCTGTTGGCTATCTGCCTGGAGATTACAAATGATCTCTTCTACCGAACGCTTATTTTGTCTACTGACTGTTCTCCCACATTCCCGTCTGAAATTTCAGTGACTTGATCAACGGCCAAGAGGCTGAGCGACCAATCCAGTCCCGCAATATGCTGGCTCTGTGCCACGGATACTATGTACACCACGGAGGCTATCAGTTTGCTTAAGATGCCCATTTGGAGTGTGATCTAAGGTGTCTTCGTCTGCCGTACTCGCCAGTGCATGGATATCATGAGGATACATGACCGGACTCCAGACTGTTCCAGCCAAACGTTCGTCGAGAATCTACAGTTTTTCTGATCTCTGAGCCGGCGACAACATATTTGCAAAACTACTTTAACAAGGAGGTTACATCTTCTGTAACCTCTATTAGTTTAAATAAATGAGGGATTATCCAAATTTCGGCTGATTTAAAATCTGATCTCACATAAATTCCAAATATATTCGTTTACGAACAATCACACTTGCATGTATAAGTACGTAGTTATAAACTTGTTTCTGTACATCAACTCGGCCTTCTATCAGTAAGAAAGGGTAATAATGGTGTAAATGTTTATTGCCCAAGCCGGTATTCGAATCCGGGAGATGGACTGCAGCGAAGCTGGGCACAGTGTTTGCAACACGAAACTTGACAGAAAGAACCTGCTTCAAAATTTATCCAGTATATAGAACGGCGGTTAAACAAGCATTGTGGGATGAATTGCAAAAGTGTGATGTGACGTCTTGCCACTGAATATCTCCAAGAACTGCTGCTCATCAAAAACTGCTATTCAATCCGGCCTTACGCATCATCTCTTTTCAGATTTGATCAGTGCATTATATAAACTCAGATTTCTTCCTTTAGCCTTCGCGCAATAAATTTTATTTCACATTGCACCAAGAGGAATACATAATAATTTTGATTAAATTTTCTCAACACCGATGGGTAAACTTTATTTTCTAATACCACAAGTTCTACCGGAACATATATGATTTCTTAGAAATTTTAATATTTGTAGACTGGAATAAAATTACCTACTTCTATCAAGAAGAACGATTCGAATGGCCGGCGTTGCCGTTTATGAACATTTGCTTATTTGACTGATATTAAGAATAATAAAAATGCAAGACAAAAATAATACTAACAGTAGTGAATTCATACCTTATCTGATCACACCTTTCTCGGCATAGCTCTTAAAACGGATGTAAGATCGAATTAAAAAAGCTCTAAGTATTTTATAATCTATAAAATGTATTACTTTTCAAATTATTTTTTGTTGTCATGCCCCTTGGCACGACACCGCCTGTCTGACGTAACAAATTCCCAATGTGAAAGGTGCAGAACCCTTTATAATTGAGGGGTTTTATGCTAGCACCAAAAAAAAAGAGAGATGTAGGCTGTCTTACGGCAATATGTCCGCCATAAAGGATGAGCATTCCTCTGCCAATCCTTTATATGTCGTTTCTCCATGCTTTTCAAGAAAAATGTTTAAGGCAGAACATGAGAGCCCAAAATGAGATCAAGTTCTCGGCATGTAACATGTATTAGGATCCATTGTGATAGAAACACGTTGATGATAAAGCTTAATAGGAGCTGTGACTAAGTGGAGTGGCTGAGGCAATTAATCAATAAAAGCAATAATTTGGTAAATGCAGTATTATTTATAAAACAGCTAGCACCACTGGTGGACGGAGCGATAATTTTGCGGGTCGCCTCTGTCCTGGAAAATATTCGAACAACATACTCACATACAATGCATACCCAACTGTAAACATTAAACTTTATATTCACTACTGTACGATAAACGTGACGATTTTAACTACCACCTTACATTTCACAAGAATGCTGTGTTCCTCAGGATATTGTTAACATAGGAGTAGACTGCAATAAAAGTACAATATTTTCTTTGTCTCTCTCCAAGATTTCGTTTCCAAATCCACTAAAGTAAATTACAACATATCCCGATTTTAAAATAGTTTTTTCACTTTTAATGTAATGCTTATGTTTACAATACTTTTCTATCCAGCGAGATGGATAGTTATGTGGTGACATGCGGCACTGAAAAGGACAGGGATTCGATATCCTACCCTGTAATCACGAAGTCCAATTGGCATGATTTTCCATAATCAACCCAGGCAAAATCCGGGATAGCTCCTTACCAAGGAGCAATACCTCGTCCCTCCCCCATCCCCCTGCTACTTCGAGCAACTCACCTCGTACGTGTTGAACTTGCCGCAGGTGAGACATTCAGAAGAGGATGATACCGCCTATACGAACTTTTGTACAAAAGTCTCGTAATATTTAAATAAACTAATGGTATTATGACAGTTGGCCATTTTTTTAAAACGCAATCCCGAAATGCATGTTGTATGTGGAAAACTGACGTCAGAGAGAAGAAAAAGCACCCCAGTTCGCGATTTTTAATGGTCGTCTTGTTTCGTTAACAACCTTGTACTTGGGCGAGGAGCGAGCAGGTATTTTATTTATTTTATCTTTCTATATGCGCGCTCATTAAAAATAACTTTCCTCATTAGTGGAAACGTCACCATAAAACGACACCGGTAAAATAATTTACGCTCAGAATGCCACCTTTGTAGATCGCAGATGTTATAGCTTGAAAAAAATTTTACCTGCGGTTGAAATTTAATGTAACTTGACGACATCGGGAATCGCCCACATAACGTATCCTGCAAAATTTTGGGTCTGTGTAAATGTATATAAATTATAAAAAAAACATTGTACGTGTTATAAAAGTATGTGATATACTCTAACTCAAACAGCATCTAGAAATCTAAAATGTTTACCTTCTTTGGGGGCCGCAATGTCCTCCAGCATGGCCAGTGCCCGGGATCATTTACCCTCTCCATAATTCATGTCGCCAAACGATTGTTTTATTTATACTTACATAATACATTTTTCATCTAATAAACAATTAACCACAAGCAAAAGTTTTATCATCATAGCATCATAAATATTAATTTTAATTTGTACAAAGAAGTAAATTTCCAAGTGATGACGTGTTTTATGTGAGGTTGGAAAGTTGCATCAACATCAGAATTAAACTCTTTACCTATACTAATATAATCAAATTGTTATTACATGCCTAGACGATTTTAAATGACGTTTTCGTCTTGGTTTATTTTCTATATCAATACTGTACACACTCCATGTTTACCAAGATGCTTGATATTGTTAATAAATAAAGTACATTTTTATATAAGAAAATTAATGTATGAGGCTGCCGTGTTCAGCATAATATAATCGCAGTTTTCCAGCTGGGACGCAGGGAGACAGTAAATATGACTTAGGCAGTGAATTGAAAGTTACGTGGCTTAACCGAAGAAAAACGTAAGTAGAGATTTTAGAAAAAAATTGGATATAAACAATTTATTTCTGATAGCAGTAAATCAAAGAGGACATCAGTATTGAAGAGGTACTATTTTATTATCATTTTTTTTTTTTTAATTTCTGCCGTAACGCACATAATCTATTATATGTTTAAATATGTATAGCCTGTAACAATCTTGAATCCCAATATTCCTTCACATTCATTATATTTCTTTACGTAAAGGCAGTACGGCAATCCTTCATAGTAGACATGTAAATATTTTGCGAAATTTTGATTGAAATTCTCATCTAATTCTTCATACAAATATGATTATGTTTCTTAATCAAAAGTAGTCTTTCCACTTATAATTTATGAAAATTACCTTATGTGTTCATCAGTGTCAAAAATATACAAGAAATATTCCAATAATATTTCTTAGAGTACCGGTTTTGTTCTGCATCCTACCATCTGAACAATGTGCTATTTATAAATATACTGTTTTAATGCTATCTGCAAAGTAATGACCACTATATTTTTATATAATTCTTGAAGCGGGGAGTAATTTTCACTGATCGCATATTGCTATCGTTAAAACACTTATATGGTAATTCTGCCACGAGTGAAATGTTCGAGAGTTAGGCCTATATTTTTCTTGTCAGACCTCGTTCAAATACTGGTATTTACATTTATAGTAATTTAAGTACATCTTGGGTATAATCAGGACAGTAGTTGAATGTTAAATTAGCAAGTCTTCTTCCCACCCGTCATTAATGTCGTAAATAATTATATGAATTAAAAGTCACCTAATATGCATGGTAGGTACCTGCGAATTGCGTATACAAGTTATGGTAAAAAAATGCTGTTTCTCAAAAAAAATGTATGGGAGTGTATTTCATTTTTAAACATTTTTTAGGTTTTTTTCTGATTTCTGTTATCATCTACTCTCCCGCTTTCGTTGTATTGAGATGTTGCTAAATATATTAATGGTAACATGCCCTATTTTTTTAATATGCAAATCCTTTCAGCATATTTATAAAAATAATCGAAATAATTAAATTGGATTAAATGTGATTTCACGGACTATTCTGTAGCTTTTAAAACCGATGAGATATACGTGAGTTTCTTGTACAAATTTCATAACACGTTCTGAATGTACCATAAATAATTAAAGAGCCAGCCTGGAATGGGGTGATTCGTACTGGAAAATACATTCTTCATGTCATACGCTACTTACTTGCTCACACTTCAGTAATCCGTTGCTAATGACACTTTATTCTTGGCACCGTACCCAGATGTTTGTGAGCTACAATTCAATACAAAAAGTTTTATTCAAAATAAAATTGTGTATTAAATGCTCCAGCAAAACTGATAATACATTGCAACTTACCCTAAATTATACAAGCGTGTGTGTCCACAAGGTTATCATGGTTACCTGAAGAGCCAATTTTAGACAATTATATACACAGATCTTTTAAGATATGGTGATGTGATACTGAAGGCTAAACACACAAATACACACATATATATATAGCTACTACATTGCCAAACAACATACATAAGGTAGTAAGACACTGAGTAACAAAGCCAAGAGTTGGAAACCATCTTATAAGTGATTGGCCATCAGACAGTAGAAAAATAGTTCAAGGACTATTGGATATTCATAATAAGTAAACATATAAAATATCAGCGATCTACACATATTAAACCGTACGAATGACTATAAATCTGATTACTGAGTTGCACACTGGAACTAATGTATCGACTAGAAATACTTCACATGTGTACCAGTTCAAGCTGCAAATTTAATTCTTAATTAGTTATGATTAGAGTCAAAAGAATTTCCTAAACCAGTAATTTCTTACTGAGATAGAACATACGGTATCTTAAAGAGCCGAATACAAAATAACTGCGAATAGGATTTAAATAGTCATAAACTGTGTATGGACGAAATTGAGTGGAAACGGGGAAAAATAAATATTTTAATAGACATTTCGAGATTATTCATAAAATACTGCAGTGGGTTTAAGATAATTTTGATGGAAACAATGGGCAATAAAGAAAAGAAATTGAACGAGGACATGCTGGAGACTTAGGACGCTACAGATGATTCTTAGGTTGTCTTTGTTTTAACTGGTATGGTGAAGTTGACCCAAATTATGTATCTGATTTTGTATGATAGTCACAATGAAGAACTGTAAAATTAAATTAAGAATAATTGGTTTCCGTTTTACATAATTTTATTGTTTCCACACACCTATATGAACATGTACATTATAGGTATAATGTATATATTAAATATATACAAACACGTAATATTATTTGAGTAATTAGTTTAAACACTTTGTTTAATATATCCTAAACCCTAATTCACTCTCTGTCAGTACTAAAAATGTGTGAATTGTAATCAATAGCACAACAATCCAAAGAGTGTAAAACGGTACTGTTGTTAAGAGTTTGCGATCTACAGGAAAAAGCAGCAAATTGTGACCTTAATTTAAGAATGAAACGTCACAATGAAATTCGGTGGATGTCTGCATTGTTTGATTAGGTTGCAGTGTTGGTGAGACTATGGACATTCAAAGAGTTGTTGAGGTTTGATTCAATAATGAAAACCAAACTATGTTAACTGAACTGTATATTTGCTCTGGTGATTAATTATGTTGCTTTGTTAAGTGAACATATTTTGCTTTTGACAATTATCGATAGACAGTATTGTTGTCCTTGGCATAGATATAATCACATAATATTCTTCTTTGGTATTTTTGAAAAATCTTTCGAACAGAGTAAAAATGCAGGAATTAATTTTTATAGGAAATATATTGATTGAATTTTTGCGAACAATGATTGAAAAAATTGCACTTTCTACATATCTGAGACTTTGCAGATTATGTGAATTTTTTCATGCAATGCAAACTGTTGAAAGGCTTTTGTATTCAAAAATGGATTCTGTTGAAATTTTCAAATAATTATAGGATATAAGGTGTTTGCCTTTGCCAGACACACGATCGAATGTAATACTATAGCCCCCTGCTCGGTGATTCGCGCAAGCAAGAGGTGCCAAAGGTACTCAAATGTATCACGCAACTATGATGGAAGAAGTATTGATCAACATCAAAACAATGACTCTTCAAAACATGTAACGGCACAAAAAATTAATTCATCTATAAATTAAAACGTCTGTACCAGGTACATAAATCATTCTAATAGGATACAGATTTAAAACCGCACAAAAATATTACCGTAACTTTATTGTACAAAACAGGCCTGCAAGTGAACGAATTTATTTGTGTCAAATTCATTTGTAAATATAATGTGCTTAGTTATTCAATCGTTCTAAATTAATGCTAATCTAACCTTCACTGAACAACTCTGATAGTCTACTTCTTCAACTCTTGACTCGTCACAGCAGTAATTGAAACGAGAAATTGTCTAAATCTCTTTCAAGGCCGTGGTTTCAAACAGAACAAGCTCTGCAGCTCCAGTTTCGCTGATCCACTGTTCTCAGACACTTCTAGATCCTGTTCCATGACACTTAACTCTGTTCTCTCTGTGTCACTGCCGCACCCACACACCAACTACAAAGCGACCACTCTGCTATACAGCACAACCAACATTAGATACAAAATGTTACAAACCATCTAAGACTCACATGGTATTCACTCCTAATATACAATAACATCTAGCAATCACGAATATGGTATTGGCAAATAACGCAGTGCTTTTAAATACATTAAATACAATCGTTTTCTGGTAACTAAGTGCTGGGGTAATCCGGAAAACCTGTATAGTTAAAATTCAGTTAAACGCTCGAAGGTTATTTGCGTTCATTAAAACCCAAATTTCAGTAATGTAGTTGCGAAACTTTCAGGTTACGTGAAAATGTGCACCAAAAGATATATTAGTATGCAAAACGATCCATAAAAATAAAAATTAATTGTACAATAGCCAAACTCTAACTAATAGTGTTAACTTTTCTGAGGCGCTACTATAAGTTTACAGTTTTTAAAGAAGCTGTATTATACACCAACTGTCAATAAATACCTCCAACAAATAAATATTATATATATATATATATTCTAACATATGATCAATTGTTTTCCCATAATAAGATCTTGTTTTAACTTCGACATAAAACGTTTTCGTACACTTAATTTGTAACATAACGTCATTAATATTAAATGTAAGTAATGTGAATTCCACACATTCATTGCTTCTGCATGGAAGAAGGGAAACACTCAGAATATTTTTCAATATGTTTTATATATAAGAAGAATAAAACCTTTCACAACCAGCATTCGAACTTTCAACTCGATACATTAAATCAGCTATCCGCAGGAGGGTATTGCATATGGTTAATGGTAATCCTGATTCTGGTAAAATCAAATTTCATAATTTTTAATATGGATGTTACATCTCTGGAATATTTAAAATTACAAGAAATGTAACATAGCTTTATCAATGCAAAGCTAAAAACTAAAACCTAAAAGTTAACAGGAATTGCAATTTAAGAGTTTCAAATAGTAAATTGGACCTATAATTTATGATCCCTTTTATTTTAAGTATAGCCACGATGCCTGATATGCTGACAGCTAATATTTGTAATAGATTACAGAATCGAGGAGGACATATTTAATATGTATAGAATCCATCATGGAGTAATTTATCGAAGTGTATATATATATAAGGCGAATGATTTATGAGGTGCTACACAGAGTTATAGACGAATATTTTACACAGAGGATAATAAATCCCGAGTACGATAGTGCGAGATCAGAGAGAACAAGGTAGAGCATGTTTTCAGCTTAGCGAAGCTGCACTAACAGAACCATGTAAGATGCTAGGGAGCCCATCAGGGAGAAGAAGGTACGGCAATCCAATCTGAAGAAACCCCAGGCACTGAAAACTACTGGGCTTTCACGCACTTGCCGGGAAAATATCTGCAACTCCTTCATGACTGCTGGACTCACAGATCTCTTCAGGCTTAACTTCATCAGCAGCGATACTGTCTTATCTATATTGTCTACAACATGTTGGGGTACAAAATTAATAAGCAAAACAAATGCAAGAATATAAATATTCCAAATCACATGTACTAACGCATAAGAATAGAATCCTCTTGTTGTGATATTTTCGCCTTTCGTAAGAAATTCTATGGCAAAATTAGTTACATATAAAACGTCATTTAGACTTGACATCATGACGATCAATATCTGAAACCCAAATGTTTTGTCTACCATCAGCATTATTTCACGCAGATAGTAGAATATCTGCCTTAAGTTTCTCAGTTTATAAGCCTGTATGTCAAAAGTGCTTGGTTGAAATCCACGCAGTGCAGCTTGACGGGCTCGATAAACTGCGACTGTACTTGAAGTTAGGGGCAAACACTCGACGTAAAGCGTGTTCATAGCAGACAGTCTAGTTGTTGACATCCCACTACTTATGGTATTTGTTGACAAGCCTTTCCCGCAGAGATCTTTAATTTCCTTGTTTAGGTAACCTAAAATCTTTCCCAGAAGCAGTAGTGTGTGTATATATAAACAAATTCCAATTCTAGTGATCAAGTAAGAGAAGTTAGCTGCAAGAGACAAATATTTCGCAGTGTTCTTACCAGTATACAAGTGTATGAAGAAGAAAATTTCAATAAATAGAGTCGTAAAGCATATGTGATCCACAAGTATGCACTGACTTGTCGGAACTTCACCCAGGTTGGAGGCAGAAGCACTTCGTCCATGTGACGTATTCTTCTGAAGATCTCACTCATTCGAGAGCTTGAGAATGTCAACAAAGTAGCGACTCCACGTACTGTGTTCAAGATAGCGGTGAACAGAAAACTATCATCTCAAAACATAACTCTCGCCACCTTGAGGTCTTACATGGTACTGATAAATGGCACCCCTATAGTAACCAGAAATACGTAGGAAATAGTCTGTACTATTCCGAGTTTGTGTGTTCTGAAAATGCGCAGGTCATCCTCTGGTAGGCGTTTTATTGGCGCCAGCCCTAATATCTTGAAAACTCCAAACATAGCCTCAAAAGCTGTGGAAAAGCTGGTCGAACGAAAGAATATCTTCATGGTGACACCACTTACTCCCGTTACTAATATTAACGGAATGCTCGCTTGAACTCTTACATATACAAACACCTAACATCCACTAGTTAGAAACACAATATATTCTTGTTATATGTTAGTACACAGTTAAACACTTGCGAAAAACCCACATTTTCGTAGTTTCATTCAATCACCAAAGCAAACTTTTATTATTTGTGGATACGTCCAG